>JASANG010000866.1:105000-142147 GCA_030248215.1 Enoplolaimus lenunculus
ATGTTTGCAGGAGTCCTGTCATGTTTAAAGACAGAAAATCTTGTATAAACACGGAATGGAAAATTTTATAATAAAATACTAAATCGCTGCCTTACAAAATAACAGATATACATACTCCTTCATTACATTTCGAGCCCCGTTGGGCACCTGGCGTAGACTACAGTATCGCGCAGATCAAACTGCATTTATTTTTAAACACTTTAACGGTAATTCATTCAAAACTAGCAGTTGCTGCAACAACGCTACTGCTTTATGGTTTAATTCATGAATTTTGATTAAATCACGAAAAATAGCACCACATTAATAATTTCAGAGCCCTCGTGCGCAATGACGTATTGATTTATTAAAAGGCAAACCCATATTGTTTTCCCTGATCAGTGGCAGTATTAAACGAGAGACGATATCGAGACTAAAACTGTCTGAAAATTCTGATAATTTAAAAATTTGACACTCGTTCAGAATAATCCCCTATGTCTTATAGAAGTGAAAACAATGTTTCGCTGTATTTAGGCTCGTTCAAACTAAAACGATATCTTCGTAAAATAAAATCTTAATTACGACCCTGTTTTTGATAAGCTTTTATAGCGATTCTAACTTAGGCTAAGCTAAAACTTTTTTAGCAATTGCTATTCGTGATCCCATTATTGTTGTGATAAATTTAGAAATTTACGAAAGGTCGCGCAACATGTAATAGTGGAAAAAACTCGACAAGCGAAGCGAACAAAACGCTAAATACCATTTTAGTGCAAAACCTTAATACAAAATCTTGGTTGTGATTGCACTTTGGGTGGCTTTGGCCGTGGTCGGGCCCTTGGAACCGCCTGTGTTTATTATTTCACACGTCACTATTTTTCATTATACTCAGGGTATGCGTGAGCTGCGTGACTAAATCGCTAACTCTGACCACTTTCCATCCCAACCTATCTGGCATGTTTTTGAAATTGTCCACAGTGCATACGTAATAATAAGTACACCTGTATTAATAAACACGTGAGTTAAAAATTGCCATAATTCATGAACCAAGCTTAATCTGAATATCATTTAATATAAGCATATTTCTAATCTTAAGCCTAAACTTCAGCGTAAAGACAAACCTATAACTAAGCCCAAGCCTAAGCTGAAAAAATAGTCGAAAGCCTAAGTTTACTCTATTGCAGTCCCTCGGTAAAACGGTACGCCTCTAGTAAAAACACAGGCCTAATATTTAATATCTGGTTTTGTTTTCAAATTTAAACCAGAATTACCCCTGAATGAACGCTTTAGTCGTTAGCCCAAGCGACAGCAGCTGATTTATTCTGAGTTCTAGCCGGTACATATAAATATATGTTATATAACATATACATATTTGTTATATGGTATATAATATATACTAAACTTTAATTAACTGATTGCACAACTTTAATAACCTCATGCTGTATCCAGTGCCGCTGCCACCATGCAAACAATCCAAAATGTGAGGTTAAAATTTTTTAAGCATTCGGTGTATGCGGTTTTTCAAATATAACACTGAGAAAGGCTTAGGATTAAACTTTTAGGAAGAAAATAAATATTTCAGAATACCTCGAATGTCATATGATATTGAAGAACAAAAAGTAACCCACACATGTAAATAGCAGACATATTCCCATCAGAAATTGAATTTTTCTCCAAAATTCGCATTTTTTGCTGAAATTTGAATTTCCCGGCCAAATTTTAATTTCCTGTCAAACTTTGAATTTTCTTATAAAAAATTGAATTTTCAAGTTGAATGTTCCTGCCAAAAATTCACCTTTCCGCCAAATTTAATTTTTCGCGCTAAATCCCGCTAAAATGTCACAATTTGAATTTATCTGCAAAATCCGAATTTTTCCGCTCGAAATTTAATTTCTACTAAAATTTGAATGTTCCAGGCAAAATTTGAATTTCCCGCCAACTTTTGTCTCTAGACATTGAATTTCCCACCACGTGTAGCTTAAAGTAATAAAACGCGTTTATGTAGTCATGACCCTGTTTCATCCACACAGTCACTGACGGCGCTTCAACCTCAATTCATGTCGACCGTATTAACTCAAATTGAAACTGGTAAAAAGGTACATTATGCTGATAGGTGCTATAGTCATTTGAGAATACATACCTACTGCTACAGGTGACTATTTTGTACTCATCAGTTCTGATTAGGACAGCAGACATCCATGAAAAGAACTTGTATGGCCATCAAATATGATTAAACATGGTATTTGCATACGGTTCGGCAACAGCCGTACTGAGGGGTGCATACCGGGCGGACCCCTTAATTTAACTTTTTGTCACACACAAGCATTGACTTTATTAATTGAATAATGGTTAAAAATTTGCTAATTCTATTTTAAGGGCCAATATTTTGTCGTATTTTCGATGGTTACCCTTCATTCAAATGCCTCGGCACCGCTTATAAGTTATGACAAAAACGAGTCATTTCGAGATATTTGCATCAAAATAACCCAATGAACCGGGACAGTTCACAAAAAACCCCCATATTCATTAGCATAAAATGTATGAAACCATGTCAGAGTGCATGGATCACACAATGTTTCTTGCGACAGAAAAAAATAATATTCATTAAAAAAATTTTAAGTCAAATTCAAAAACGACCAAATTTCAGATAACACCAAATTTAATTTCGTTAATGTAACATCGGTGTCATACAATTATGAAAATAATAAAATCAGCCAATCGAATTTTAATATACGTACTGATGCGGTTTGCCTAAACTGTATTTATTACCAGTTTGTGACAAGTTTTGAAGTGATAACACAGGAACCAGTAGAATTGAAAGTTGAAATAACTCAGAAAATTTATAGGCAGTAGTTAACTCTAGGGTCCCTATTCTCAATTGCATATAGCACCGATCACCAGTTAGTAATAGGTTTTTAAACTAACAAACTGCTGCAATTACCGATCTCAAAATTTGCACAGAAGTAGAGTAAATCGAACGCAATAAATGCGCTGAATTTTAAACCTTACAGTTCTCTGGTTCGAAAGTAACAAGACCTATCACCAACTGTCAATAGGTGCTACACGCGTTTGAGAATACGGGCTTTAGATCTGTTATACGTATATGTTTATATACTCATATACATAGATATATAAAGACGTACATACTGCAGTGACCGGAATAAGACGGGGGTCCACATTTAGAGTCCCAACCAATAAGAGTCCGTATCCCTAACAAGAGTCCGTAAGCGGATATAGTCCCTAAACTCTAATTAGAGTTCATCAATGTTAATTGTCCCTAATTGAAGTGCACAAATAACTCAAGAACCAAATAAAGTTGAGGTCGAAGGTTTAAAGCAAACTTGAGGTTTGAAAGTACATTCCTAAGTATAACCTTGCATTATCGCTCAGCTTTTGATACAAGACAAATAAACGTTTAATTCAACGGATAATTGCAGTACCGGATATATCAGTAACGAACGGTAACGGAGCGTCGGACAAATAAATAACAGTCCATAACCGAATAACGTGGAGGTACCCGGTGGAGAGGTCAAATAAATATCAGCCTCCCTCTTATTCGGGTCACTACAGTATATATGGGAACCGATTTTTTACAGCACAAAAACGACGATTCAAAGAAACTTAGTACTGGATCGAAAAATTTAAGTATGCTTAGCGTTTCAAAATAATAAAGCTCAAGGGTGGATCGGAGGATAAATTCCTCGAAATTTGTGCATCGATTTAAAAAAGACACTTTTACAGGCTGTTAAAGAACCACAGGGGTCAAAAACTTTTCTGCCTTACTGTACACAGCAGTTGATAAGGTCTACAGACAGCGTTGACTGAAATATTATACTTCAATGAGAGGTTTTTGTTAAACCATCAACTAAAAATAGCTGATATTTACTTTCTGGTTTTACCACAAACGTCAATGAAACGTTTTGACGACTCGGGTTCGTGAGGACTTTAAGCAAAAACTGTACTCTTGATTTACGTCAAATATTTCAAAAAATTTTCATTCATAAATTAAAAAAAAATAAATATAAACGAACTTTCATTGAGGTTTTAAGGTTTCTTCGCTTTTCATTCATAAATGAACGCGACGTTGTTGACGTAAGTGAAGCCAAAACAAACCTCTGCCAGGATAAATTGCAGTAATTTTTGCACAAAAACGAAATATTTTAAAATTTTGGGTATCTAACAAAATTGGGTAATGTATGCATAGAACATAGCCACAACAGCAGTATAAGCATATTCGTAACCGTAGCCTAAGCATATGCTTAAAGACTAAGCGTAAGAATGAGGTGGTATCTAAGCCTAAGGTTGAGGCTAAACATAAGCCTATGAAAAAAAATTAGTCTAAAGCTTAAGCTTTATAGTGGTCCACAGAAAAAGTTATGCCCCTGATCTTTACACGGGCCGAACATATTTTATTTTTCAAAATTCATATACATAACCACATACGTTCATGTTATATGTATACTACTTTAAACAGATATTTTGAACAGACATTTTGGCAATTTGTGCCAGAGCTTTCATCAGAGCCATTTGGAGTTGTGCAAGGACATCCCGAATGCAAAAGGCCGGCCTTCTCGAAGTCAATGATCCTTTGAGTTCTTTACAGGCCTACGGAAAACTCTCGAGCGACAAACAAATTGGAAGTTCAAAGCAAAAATTTTGGATTTCACAATTTCACAAGCCCCATTGAGTGCAAGGGGCCCTCCATTTGGGTGGCACATGGGCACAAAGCCCCGACATTGGCTTTATTTCGGGTTCGCCATTGGGCTGTTGCTGTTAATTCTGATCATGTTCCCATAGCTTCGCTAAAACGAACGCAAACTGGTTCGATCCCCTTCTTAAAGAAATTTCAGCACCGCACTTGAAACACGTTTTGTCCCACTGGCAAAATACACAAAATATTCACTTGTCATTAGAAATGCTTAGAGCACGTTACTTCAAAAATATTGGGTAGGACCCGGTGCCAGAACCGGAAAATGGACATGCGGACTTAACCTCCTGGAAAAGTTTTGGCCCCCCTAGAAAATTTTTTAACATTGCTCGTTGGTCGACGAAGACCCTTTTATACTCCTTTTAAGACAATTTTACCCCCCTAGCAAGGTGACCTGACTACAGGCCTGGGTATGATCAACCAATTTTTGCGTTACATAACTTTTGCCAGCCCCACCCGCCGTCGAATTTTTGTATCCGCCTCTACATAGTCACATATACGTTTAGATAATTTACCAACTCTAATAATAATGTCCGATTAACGGTTGAAAATGTTACCCGAGAACAATTATAATACACTTTAGGTTGAAAATAACTCAGTTACTAATGGAACTTAGGTAAGTATTCAAGATAACTTTTATTTAGAAATTATAAATGTATCATAAACTATTTAATATGGTCAAAACAAGAATTATCTCTTGTTCATGACATAAAACTTGATGGCTCTTGATTTAGAGTTAGGCTCAAGCTTTAGGCTTAAACTCCTGGTTCGGAATAGGCTTGTCTATAAGCCTTTGCCTAAAAGTTCTCGTAAGCATAAGCCTTAACATTAAATATGGGGGAGTGTACAAGACGTATTAACATGCCAATTAAGCCCGTTTGCCGAAGGAACCAGCGAAAATAAACCAGCAATAATTTCCCCGTCCAGCTGGTTTTCAAATTACGGCCGCTACTGCAGTGACAGATCGAAAAGTGTTCCTTACAGTACAAAAGCCCTATACCCTCGCTGTGGAACTCTGCAAACCTAGTATTAATTTCGGTGAATTTTAGTAGCCAGGATTTTAAAAAATGAGTGGTTACGTTTAATAAAAATTTAAAAACGGACGCATTCTTGTGATGCAAACTTAAACCGAATCTAAAATCCCAGGCACTACACAAAAAGTCTCAAATGGGGGTTTTGACACCGGATGCTTTGTTTGGCTACACATTGCTGTAAACATCGTAGCCAGCATTGTATTTCGGGAATGCATACGTACATAATTTTGTGCAAAAGATTTTTTGAGTGAGTGTAAACGAGCGAGAAAAACGTTTTAAACCTCTACGACCCAGAAACGTTATTTTAAAGTTGAAAAAAGTATCTTTTTTCCAAAAATTTCCCAGTGCCATCCCCATATCCTCTCATGTATACTACACCCCTGTATACATAGCAAAGGAAAAGTGACGAGAAAATTAAGTAGAAGCGGTGGCAACACCCCCCATTTCGGGACCTCACACCAACGAGGGGCACCCTCCCTAACAAAGGCCCGTATTCTTAAATGTTTGCAGCACCTATTACCAGTTGGTGATAGGTCCTCTAGTTTTGGAACCGGTCAATGATGAGGCCCAAAATTGAGCACATTTTTCGCATATAATTTGCTCTATTTCTGTACCAATTTTGAGTTCAGCAACTGCAATAGTTTAGTGAGTTTGAAAACCTATTACTAACTGATGCAATACACATTTGCGAATACGGGCCAAGATTTTAAACAAAAAATAGCCGTTAATATTTATCTGGGCTTGAAACTAAATTATTAATATTATTAGCTAAATGACATGTCTAATAGCACCTATGAGAATCCGCTTAAGTTCTCATGCATCATAAATTGCGAACCATGGTCAGGTCATATACTCATCAAAAAGGGTTCGTTTTACACCTTTAACAAGCAGCCCCTGAAAAGGTCAGGTAGACGGGGTACATAATTCTACAAAATCCTTAAATACTTTAGGTAACATTTTTTCCAATCAAGCCGAAACTAAGACCATGCGGTCCTGAAGTTGTAACAACACGGCATTAGTATTTTGCTTGCTGTAGTATTTAATGTATAACTTTCCAAATCTGTGGTGCTTCAAGCCAATGCCATGAACTTCCCATCGAATAAAATTACACAGTTCTGTTAGAAAGAAAACTATAAAAGCTTAATCTTTAGCGGAAATTTTAACAAAAGCAGGGTCGCCGGTAAAGTATTCGAGTCCCCCAACCTACGAGATGGAGCCAAACTTGTAAGGTATCAAGTGGAGACACAGCAGCTTATTAAAAAATAGAGTGCTGTATTAGCAGTAGAAAACTCACCACATCGAGTGAGCGACTCGAGTGAACGAACAGCCAATTAAACGCACAGATTTTGCTCCTAAGAGGGGTAGGGACGGATGCCGCGGAACTTAACTTACGTAGACAGTTAAAGACTGAAAAAAAATGTGAACCACAAATCAGATCATACGTTCGGGATTACTAAAGCAACTTCATTTTCAATAGACGTAAATTTCGTGCAGATTGTAATGATTAGAAAATAAAATTCTGTCTGAGAAAAATAAAATACTTGATAAAGAAATGAAAATTAAAAAGAGAATGGATGATTTAAATAGGCTGAACTGTTGTTTTAATGTTTAATAACATATTAGAGCATTTTACACAGATTAAAAAATCCATTTCCAACGCCAACGTGATGGGCTGCATTGTCAGCTTATCACACTTGCAAATTATGTGTTACCTTGAATGAAAATGGTGCAAACCGCTAATACTTCGGTAGCCTTGTGTTTATTTCACGGTGAAACAAGCCAATAGATTAGTTAATTTAAAAATAAACAAAATAGTTTTTTACTCAAACCAAGTCATATTTGAATTCAAGCGTTTAAATGTATTACGATTTGAACTATGCAAACTGAGTAGCGTATTTATTACATAGAGATCAAATATAGGAGTACGATTTTGCTGAAGATGGCAAAATTATAGACTGAGTGGCTTCTGTTTCTTTATATCAAAGCCATATGTTTCAATGTTCCCACGGTTGGATTCAGCAACAAATTTCCAGTAAAGATACATAGCCGGGACCCAACAAAATGTATACAGTAAAAGGAAAAAACATCTGTAAAATCTGAACCCCAAAAGGTTGTCTAAAAGGCAGCCTTCAGACTCGTCTCAAAATCTATTGTCATAAAACGTGAAATTCGCATTCAAAGTCAAGCATTTAGTGACAAAAATTTAAAGTTTTGGTCTTTAATCTATTTTGATAAGTCTGATGAGAGCCATGTGTGTAGTGTTGAATTCAATTTAGGAGAACTTACTTCATGTAAACGAATTATTTGTGGCCTCTACGATGTAAGTTATGTTAAGTGCTTTATCTTGCGGCGTCTCTAAAAGTTTCGATAAAGGGGTGTGTTCATTTTATTCCCTCATTTGCATACATCGCTAAAGAGATCCCCACCGCGAGATCACGTTGCCTGGGACAAAAAAATGGGCCAATGTTACTTTAAGGGGCGTAACGCCAAAATTAAGCGTATTCCTAAACCTAAGCCGAAGCCTAAGCGTTGCAAAAATGTGTTCCAAAGCCTAAGCCTAAGCAAAAAAATGTAATCTAAAATCTAAACCTATTCATTTATAGACCCAACAGAAACCTGGACGCCCCTTAAAGTAACGTGGGCCAAAAAATGAATCTAAGTCAAAACCATAATTAGTAAATTATACGCTATTTCCTTAATAGTCAAATTTTAAATAATAATTGCCTAGAAAACCAAACGCCGCAACCGGCTTCAGCTTGTTTTAATCAACGCTTATAAAGGAATAACAAATTACCAGGGTCGCAGGTTGTATTTTATTTCAAAAAATATATAACCTCGTCTCCACGCTGTTTCGCTTAGATACACTCCTACAAAATGTACCAGTCATTTAGAAATTACATAGCTAGTTTTCAGTTTTAGTTCGCGTGACATTTATTTCAATTGGCGATAATAATTAATAATTGTAACAATCTCAGGTCTAAATCTGTACTTAAAATAGCCAGCTTAATCGCCTAAATCACAACTATCATACCGTTTGTGTTCTGAAAACTCTAGTGTTGGCTTAAGGATCCGTAGGTTAACGGTGAGCATCAGATGAACAATTTGCATTGCAAAATATTCACCACGGAAGGATCGGTGAAAGATAAATCACATCAATTTCCCCTGGATTAGCCACTGTCGTATTCCCAACTGTGTGTAGCATCTATTGCCAATATATATTGCTATTTTGATTACAATACACCAGTTCCAGACAGCGGCAGATCCACGGAAGCGCGCGAATCGGCGCCCTCCAACTAGAAAATTTTTAATGATAAAATGGTAAGGTTCCTACAATACAAATTTAGACTGTTGCTCCACGAAAACTGTCTTGTGTCAGTTCACCGGTCCGTCATTGCTAGTGGATCCAAGAGGGGAATGGCGAATATATTGAAAGCGTTCGAATGCAAATTGTTCATCTCAAGCGCACAATGTGTCTCATATCCCAAAATATACGTGACAACATGACGAGCATAAATTCAAAACGTTTCCAGTTTCACAGTAGTCATCGACATTTTCATCGGTTTCAAAAGATGTCTAGCTTTCCTTTATAGAATAACCTGTTGAAGCTGTAGGTATCGTGACCTATAACTTCAAAAAGTTGGTACAGTAGCGGAAAACATTATTGATACCCTAAACAAAGGCACTATTAATATAGTATAATGGAAGTATTACACTTGTAGAATTGTATATATACATTATTTACTGTCTAAACAATCAGAAAGTATGGTCTATTGTTAATTGTAGGAGCTTGTTTAATTGGTGACAGGCAAACCGATAGATCGAGACAGTGGTGTAACTGATATATTCGGATTGGGGGGGCAAACTAGCGAGCGAAGCGAGCGAGTAGCCGGGGGTCTAAATAATCAAACCGGAGCCCCTCCCGGTCTAGCACTTGTGTCACTGTGAAGCTTTGCACAATTTCTGTTACGTTTAGATTTGAGGTGTTTAGGTTGAGGAATATAATGACGATATTTTCCGTTTGAACAGCACCGCAGGCAAACTTTTTCTAAAATTGAATAATTAACAACACCGAAGCGAAATGAGAGATAAGCTAAGCGTAATTTTTGTATCTAATATAAATTGCCGACGCGTGAACTGATCCTTATTCGGAGGGGCGTGCCCCCCGTCTCGGCATGCTCCTGGCACTTGGAGACTCTATCTCTTAAGGTTAGACGTTCAATTAGGATAGTATGCTTATATTTCGGCGAAAGTATACATTTTAGGTTTAGGCTTTGGTTTAAATATTTTTATACGATGTCAAAATTGGAATATATATATACATATATACATATACATATATATATACATATATATACATATATATTTACATATACATATATACATATATATACATATATATACATATACATATATATACATATATATACGTATACATATATATACATATATATATATACATATATATACATATATATACATATATATTTATATATATGTATATATATTATATATATAATATATATATATATATATTTAAGTATTTAACTAGGCCCTTCCCAAACCGGAATTCTGGCTACGCCCATAATTATAACCCGAAATGGTTTAAACTTTCTTATCGCGTGAGAATCTAAAAACGTGGCGGTTTTGTTCGTTCTAATAGAGGCGGTTAGAAATCAGCGTGGACATAACAATATATCGATCCTCTGAATGAAATGTCAGTCAGGATCAGGACCGATGCTAGGCTTAAAAAGGTACGAGTGTTCCGGTCCATAAAACGCCCATATAATTCACTTCATATTAGGGATCAACGGACCGTTTTGACAGGTTCGTCCATCATGCTGACAGGCATAGATTTTTACTGGAAACCGAAACGGATATCCGGTTATACCCTGCTACCTATTGATGTGTTTGGGGGGTTAACACCGGCTCTGAAGCTATCCAATCCCTTTGTGGTTCATCATGACTCTTCGTTTGTTATGCAGGCGGCCATAACCAGTGCCCTATTACACTCAGAGTGGATTATTACCCGCGGGTAAACGCGAGTCGCGTAAACAACTTCATGCGCGGGTATACCCGCGGTAAACATTTGTATCACGCGGCTAAAAAATTCACAGTTTTTACGCACGGCAAACTATTAAGTTTTAAGGTGGAAAACCTACGCTATTGTCTGTTTTATTTCTGGTCAGGTGCAGTAGTCCGTGCTTTACTTACCTGGGTTTGAAATTTTGTAGTTTCTAGTAAAATTTCATTTGTAAAATTCATTGAAGCTATATCGCAAAACTTCATTAATGCTCGAATCACCAGCGATCTTTAAAACACTGGTTTGATTTCAATCGCGGGTAAATCGTAGGTCGTGGGTAGATCTTATTTGCGCTGGTATTCTCGCGGATACAAAATTCTTGTTTGCGGTCGTAAAGCGCGGGCCGGGTAAAATAAATCCTTATCCACTGCCACTATGGTTACATTAGCGGATTTCTAACTGCCGCTGGCACAATCCGCCTACTACTTGAAACAAAACCGATCATTAATAAAGAGATCAAACAATTTTCCACCTTGGGCGCCAATCATTTTGTCTATCTTGTTATTCACGATGTCGTAAATCAACCGAAAACATGTAAAATTATTTTGTCCATACGAGCATGTTGATCTAAAATACGAGCCAAAGGCGATTAGAAAAATATACAAACGAATGATGTACCGATATACCAAATGTATTGCCGATGCTGATACTGATTTAATGGGCACTGCGCTAAGCAACGCTGCATTTTACAATATAACCTGTTTTGCCTAAATCCGACAAAATATTTGTTTTAAACGTTCCTAAAACCTGCAATTCGCGGAAATACTGCATTAATTATAAATCAAGTATTTCTTAGTTGCCAGTTGAATCGGTCTGTGTCTGCTTCAAATTATAGAATTTTACCATACCGAAATTACGGCCAATGTATAGAACAGAGCCGGAACAGTAGTATAAGCATATTCCTAAGCCTAAGCCGAAGCGTAAGGATGAGCCTATTCCTAAGCCTAAGCCTAAGCCGAAGCGTAAGGATGAGCCTATTCCTAAGCCTAAGCCCCTAAGCCTAAGCCTAAGCAAAAAAGTTAGTCTAAAGCTTAAACTAACTCTATTACGGCCCCGCCGGAAACCAATCCGGCCCTGTTCTATACATGGGCCCCAATTACAGTCTTTTTTGAATATTTCTAAATTAAGCTCCGTCAAAAAGTAAACCCCCACCTATCACTAAACCTGAGGATGCTTCTTAGTATACTCTTAACGCCAAAACCTATCCCTGAGCCTATTTGCCTAAACCTAATAGTCTGACCGGACGGTCGGTGGCTTAACAAAAAGAATTCTTTGAAACCGTCAACCTATTAACCCTGATCCTAAGCCTAAACCTAAAAATGTCACATGGCCTAACAAAAGGAACTCTTCGTAAGCCTAAACTTTATCCTGAGCCTGAGCCTTAACGGTTTGATGTTGCTTAAAAGGAATCTTTGCAAGCCTAATTTAACCCTGAACCTAAACCTAAACCTATTGATCTGGTGTGGCTTGACAAAAACGAATCATTTTACGCCTAAACCTAACCGTAAACTTAAGCGTGAACGTAATTAATGCTCACCATCACGAGACCGTCGTTCAAACCCATACAACTGGTTTCTACTCTAATGAACTTTTACAACAACCCGAATAAAGCCCAATTAACATTCGCTACTTCGCAAGAAACATATATATCCAGCTATATATTCGGGCCCAGTGGCGGATCCAGGATCTCAAAATGGGGGGGCAAAATTTCACAGGTAATAAACTTACTTTTGACTCATACACAAACCACGAACTATTGTCACAAAATTGCTATATAATGTTTGTCGAGATGCTGTTAGGGGGCCACGGCCGGGATGCCCCCCATGGATCCGCCATTGTTCGGGCCTGTAGCCAAACTGTGGCGAAGGGTACTCAGCATCTTTTCCCCAAAAAAATTCTACGCTCGTCCATTAAAGAACTTTCAGCTTCGCTTATAAGTCTTCGGAAACCCATGCATGCGCTTCCTAAAACTTTCTAGCCGCCTAAGCAAGGTGAGCTGGCAACGCGGCTGTATATGTTTCACAGTGTGTCAAGCCAAAATGTCCAAATCGAAACCTGTAAACATGCTTCAGATAGCCAAGCTTAGAAGATGTATCATACTGCAGACTTGTGCCTTTTATTATCTTAACAACAGTTCAATAGCTTGAGAGAGGTCATAACGGTTGCCACCTCTGATGTAGTATTTAATATTGTTCACCTGTAGGCAGGACCCTATTCAGACATCCTTTGATCACTTCTAGGTTAACAGTCAATATTTTCGCCCATTTTCCTCGGTGCCGGTTCCACCGGTAATCGAAATTCCTCAATATGCCAGTATATAATAACAGCAACGTCTTTTATAATTAAGATAATATATCTAAGTAAACTCTATGATGTTTGCAAACTAAAGCTGTATAGATCACCTAGCTAGAATTTGATTTCAGAAGGGGTTTATTAACTGCGTTGTTTTGCGAGCGAGTGATGAAAATTTTATTCACCCCTGAAGGGTGTTTTACAAACTGTAAATGTGCAATTTTTGCGTGCCGTTCCAGATATTTCGAGGAAATTGATGCCTCCTATATCCCTTTCATGTATACGACACTTATATAAATTAGAACATGCTAATCAAGCAGATGATATGGCATCTATAGGTAGAATCAAATGGAGTTTGAAGCAAAATATATTTAATGAGGCTTGAAATAGTTTGGTAGTTGGAAACAGTGGCTCCGCAGAACCAGGGGACGCTGTCGTATGATATTTTGCCCGTACAGTGTTTTGCCACATTCTATAAGGTATGACGCTGTACCCAAAAGATTAATAACTACCCCCACCGTTACAAACATATTCCATATTGTTTGGACAACTTTTGAAAGTAAATACGAAAAAATTTTCATTATCAAAATTGCAGCCTGAAGCACATATCCTGTTGTACTCTAAGGTTTAGATTGTACAGAATAAATCCGCAAAAATCATATTTAGACTCTTAACCCGTTCTCACATGAATATTTTCTATTTCCTCTGAGACCTACATTTATGCTAGGATTCGAACTCCAGTGACTGGAGTGGGAGGCGTATACCATCACCACTCAGCTATAGGAGCTTGACGCTTGAGCCCGAGGGGGCTCTCATGTTTTGTGGTGATTTAGTACTATGTATACGTGTTGCAATTGTTAAACACGGTGCGATATATATTATTTAACGTATATACAGTGCGCTGAGTTGCCTATAGGCAACTCAATGTGAGAAGGGGTTAAGCCCTATTCACATATGCAAGTTTCTGCTGCGAGAACTTGCAGCTCCATTTGCACGAAATACTTGCAGCTGCAAGTATTTGTAAAGAGTCATAACTTTCATTCTGAAGCTTGACAATGAGATTATGTGAATAATTTGCAGACCACTGCAATAAAAATCAAACATAACCTATAATCTATCAGCTTAGCCAATGATGATGAATGAATTCGACTTGCAGGACTATTCATTATTATGAATTAATTCTTCGCATATATTAATCATGAATAACTTGCAGCTGCAAGTTTCAGTTGTAAGAAACATTCATGCGCAAAGAAGGTTATACTCGAAATTTCTTGACTTGATCAAGTTTTAATCGCGATGCAATCTTTATTTAATGCTTAAAAATTTAAAACTAGTCCCATTACTTTCGTCGTCGGCTGCGAAATATCAAACAAGTTAGATATTTGAATTAATTCACACGTCTTGAATAAATTCAACAAGTCTGAATTAATTCAAAAGGCGCTCAGCAACATGTCTTCTGATTGGCCAATGGAAATGTAAGACTATCTGCATTCCTACAAAATAAACAGTTGACGATTTTTGTTTACTACGCCATTCTTTCTTATCCACCACCTGGCGAACTGAAACATCAACAACAAATTGTTATTGTCAACAGAAATAAAAGCAAAAATTTTGCAATTTAGCAAATTTCACAATAAAATACGTTGTTGTTTTCTACGTTTTGTTCTATTCAATAAACAACGTGTTTAATTGAACTGAACATATTTTCAACTATAGTTTATTTGTAAACAAGACCCAAATTCGCGCTGTCTTTTGTGCCAAGTTTGTTCGTATAAGATTTGTTTTGAAATTTTATATCTATTAAGACGAACTCATTTCAATTAATTCTCAGGTACAAATAGCGACCATAAAAAATTCAACTCTATCACTTTAAAAACAGACCTTTAGCCAACTCACCTTACTAACGGAGGTTAAAAATTTTGCCAGAAACGCAGACAAGAGTTTCCGATGACTTGCAAGCAAGATTAACAATTGTGTTGTGAGGACAAAATTTGTCCATCGGGCTAAGTATTTCTGGTCAAGGCAAAATTTTTAAAGAGGGTGGTGACGACCCCGGCACCCCTCTGTCTACAGGCCAGCTAAAGAGACATTAGTTCGAGTGTGACACTCGATTCCAATTCAACATTTGTATCTGCATCCATCAACCATTATTTTAGGGGCCCATGTATAGAACAGGGCCGGATCGTTTTCCGGAAGGGCTATAATAGAGTCTGTTTAAGCTTTAGACTAATTTTTTGTTTTAGGCTTAGGCTTAGGCCTAGGCTTTGGCTTAGGAATAGGGTCATCCATACGCTTAGGCTTAGGTTTAGGAATATGCTTATAGTACGGTTCCGGCCCTGTTCTATACATGGGCCATTTTAGGTATAATACACGTTGTGCTTATGAGCTTCAGATGACCAATTAGCAGTACAAGACTTATTTGCGGTCATGTCTTCGGATCACCGTATGTTGAAAGCTTCGCTTACTATGATGTTTGTCCATTTTTGAATTTGATGTACAACTTTTTGTACGTCTTAACCCCTTCTCACATTGAGTTGCCTATAGGCAACTCAGCGCAGTGTATATACGGAAACAGTATATATAGCACCGTGTTTAACAATTGCAACACGTATACATAGTACTAAATCACCGCAAGACGTGAGAGCCCCCTCGGGTTCGAGCGTCAAGCTCCTATAGCTGAGTGGTGATGGTATCCGCCTCCCACTCCAGTCACTGGAGTTCGAATCCTAGCATAAAAGTAGGTCTCAGCGGAAATAGAAAATATTCATGTGAGAAAGGGTTAATAATTTTTTCTGACATCGCTTGACACGTTTTTTTAGAAATTGTCGGCAAATTTTAAAACAAATTAATTCACACAAGTGATGTGTAATTTATGCGTTGCCGTCGGGCAACCATCAATTCGTAATAGACAAAGCATGAAGATGGTACAAGCAAAACTTGCCAAACATGCGAATTCTTTTATTACAGAACAAAAAATTTCCGTCCTTAGATGTCAAATGTACTCGTATGCGGGTGGGGCGATGCAATTTTTCGCCCCTCAACATCGCTGCCTAGCGCTTTGAAATATAGAAGCTGCTAAACTGTTAGATTACAGAACAGAACAATCAAGCTAAAACACCGGGTTTGTCGTTCTCTTTCTATAGCGATATTATCACATTTTAAAGACCTTCTATGTTGCGTCGAACATAAAGACATCAACTGATATAAAACACAGCTTGAGCAGGCAAGACAAAAAACAATGTATAAAAGATGATCAGTTATAATCACATAGCTAGTAGAATTTACCCTCAACTCAACAAGACAGCTAAAAAAAGACAGATTTGTACAGAACCCTAAAAAGTGAGTTTAACAGAGCTAAACCGGTATAAGAAACTTATGTGAAAGTGTATGATCAATGAAACTTAGATAGACGCTCATGCTTTGATGTTTAAGATAGTGAATGTCACGGGTTATTTGGTGCAAAATTTGGCGTAAACCTGATGCATATTCCATTGCACGGTTTGACGTCAAAATTAGGCGGATCGGCTATTTGTGTTGTTCACAAGTTAGGATTAGCACGGGCTAAACCATAGGCTTAGAAAGTATACACAACTGTTTTTGACCAGTCAATTTAAAGTTCGGCGGCGGTGGAGTAGCGACAAGTTATTATCGGTGTTCAGGGTGCCACCAGAATTCCGGTTCCATTTGCGAAATCCGGCATTTCATGTTCCGGCAATAAATTTGGTGTTTTTTCACCGGAATTTGCTGGTATTTTCGGTATTGAAATTTTTTCTCATTGGAAAATTTAAGAAAAATTGCTATGGACAACAGAAAAAGCGCACACCTACCACCACCAGTTGGTCCTGTACTTGATAACATTGAGCGTTTGTTGCATTTACACTATGCTATTTGGGAGCCGAGTATAACTTGTGTAGTTGCGGCAGTATTATTGTTTGAAAACCTATTACTAACTGATGATATGAGTTATGTATGCACATTTGAGAATACGAGTCCGTTTCGTGGCAAATAAAAAATTGCTTTTGCAATTTCACCAAGACTTAGTACTGGTATGAAGCTGCGGTTATGCAAATAAAGATTTTTGAACCTGTTTTACAGATATGCTTATATTTCTTGCATAATTCAACATAGTGTATACAGAAGTGTGCTATGCAAGAATTATCGCTCTGAAATTTCATGAACGTTAAAAGAGATAGTCATTTTTAAATGCGTTTGATTTCCTACTGCGCATAAGGTGGACAGTCTGCTTCTTGTTCACTACACTGCAAAAAATGGCAAGTCAAATTGGCTCTCTTCGAAATAGTCACTACGGAACTATACAAACTGAGTCAAATTCGACTCCGCCACAGTCAAATTTGACTCAATGAGTCGCACGTTTGACTGGCGGAGTCGAATTTGACTCAATTTGTGTAGTCGCGTAGAGCCTATTTCAGAGAGATTTAATTTGACTCACCATTTTTTGCAGTATACTCTCGCTCGCCAAAAAAGGTTTCCGAAAGATTATCCCGTCCGTAAATGGAAATCCTGGTTGAGCCCCTGTTTATAATTACTTGGAGTGAAACTACAGATTTAATGTTAATTCTTAATAGCTATTAATACTAGTTTGTTGTTTCGTGTTTTTATTAGTTCGAGTATAGAAACAAAATATTATAGAACAACCAAACAGTCAGACAGCAGACGTTGAAAAAAAGTTAAAAACTGTAGACTATGATTAAATTTCGTTTTATAATATCATTTAAACCAATGCTTGTACCTTATATTAAAACATTTTGCAAAAATGTAGCAGGCTTGTAGCCAGAAAGGGGAGCGGCAGCTATGGAAGTTCAGCCCCCTTTGAAAAAATTTTTTGGACCCTTTAGACATGATTTAGCCAGAATTTTAAGCCAGTTTTGCTTACGGAAATATGGTGAATTACACATTTAATTTGCTGAGAAACGTGTGCAAAATAAAGCATCATCGTAGGTTTATGAAAAGTGGCGCTGTTCCAAATACGGAACAGGCACAAAAACGGCCATCTTGTGAGAAGTTCGTGATTTTTGCTTGCTCCCCCGAACCACCGATGATGGCCTCTGAAATAACCCGCCGGACGGCCGATGACGGCCTCTCAAATAAACAGACGGACTGCCGATGACTGCCTCTGAAATAACCAGCCAAACCGCCAATGACGGCTTCTGAGTCGGACCGCCGATGCCGGCCTCCCTAACAGGTATTTACTTCACTCAGCGGCTTTAGTAATTATTTCAGCACTACTTAAGTAAATACTTAAATCCAAATTCAGAAACCCAGCCACTGACTATCAACAGTTAAAAACGTATAGCAACAGTCAAACTGCGCAATAATACGCACAGTTGCGAATCCATAATCATGTACCATATCCGTTGTGAGCCATTCTCAGTTGGCTGACGACGAATTACTAAGTGGCGTAACGTGCTACACTCGTTTAAGAATACCGACCCTAAAACTGGTTCTATTTAATACCAAAATTCACAATTTGTGACTACTCAGCTAAACTTTCTATACGTTGTTAGACTGAAACGAATTTTTGCTCAACTTTTTTGCTATTTTGTACCATTAATATATAATTAATTCTGAACAAAAACTTCTAGAATAACTTGACCAATAGAAAACGCGCTAAAGTTAATCTAAGACTAATCATATGCTTTTAACAACTGTCCGTAATATATTCTTAAACTCTGAAACGCGTATAGTACCAGCGGTGGATTCAGAAATTTACGATGGGGCTGGACGAGTTGGCAAATGCTATGAAATGCAATTTTTACAAGATGCTACATATGTGCCAAGTTTCTGAGCGACAATAATTGTATAAGGTAGGGACATTACCATTTTATTACAAAAAATTTGCTGACATAGAGAGGCGTACCGCTAGTCCATAACAGCTAAAGAACACAACTCGTATTCTCAGCTGTATGTAGTACCTATAGCCTGTTATTTACTGCTAGTATAATAGCCTTCTCAACAAGGAAACGGCGGTAGCTACGTATCCCAAATGTGAATAGAAAAGAATATCAATTTCAGTAAATCTCCAAAATTTGAAACATCACCATTTTTTAAATAGAGAACTTAATACTAAATTATCATTAAAAGTGATTAGTGCGACACATATTTGAGAATATGGGCACAAGCGTCAATAGTCAGCTGGTAATATCGAAACAACCAAGGGCATGTATTTCGGGCATGTGACGGATATATACAAGTGTTGAACACGGATGATACCGATGTATGATGCTGATGCGATAAGATATCAATATGGATACTTCACTTGTACACTGCAAAAAATGGTGAGTCAAATTGACTCTCTCTGAAACAGGCTTTTCCGGACCACACAAACTGGGTCAAAATTCGACTCCGCCAGAGTCAAATTCGACTAAATGAGTCGCTTGGTGAGTCGAATTTGATTCTGGCGAAGTCGAATTTGACTCAGTTTGTATAGTTCAGAAAAGCCTATTTCGGAGAGAGTCAATTTGACTCACCATTTTTTGCAGTGTACATTATACTGTAAAAGTTTAAAAAATTTGAAATCTGTGCACCATACCGCACACATTAATAATTGGAAATACAAGTTGCTTGCGACTATTAATGCAGATATAGTAGAAACAGGAAGTTATGCAAGCTGGGGTACAGTGCAAAAAATGGTGAGTCAAATTGACTCTATCCTCAATAAGCTCTACGGGACTACATAGACTGACTCAAATTCGACTCCACCAGAGTCAAACGCGCGACTAAGTGAGTCCAACTTGACTCCGGCGGAGTCGATTTGGCTCAGTTTAGTCAAATTCGACTCAGTTTGTGTAGCCTCATAGAGTTTATTTCGAAGAGACTCAATTTGACTCGCCATTTTTTGCATTGTACGACTAATATACGGGGTAAAACTATAAAGTGTAAAAATTTCTGTTCTATATAACAGGACACAAAAAGGTTCCGTGTCGCCTTACTGGATTGGTGCCGTTGCTTGAGAAATGATGTGTTCGTACCATTCAAAAAACCTTAGCCTGTCGCGTTTCAAATTCATACAAGCTTGAAAATTTATTGCTATCTACTGTTCCAGTTTCTTCATATTGTTTGAATTTTAGCATCTATAGATTTTTGACAAGAAATCGCGCTATATCAAAGTGAAAAAGCACGCGCGTAAAAAGCCAATCACAATTTTAGTACTAAACCATAATACAAAATTTCGGTTAATAAACGCTGGAACCCCCATGACATGGGCGTAGTCAATATCCTTTTACAGAGGGACGGACCACAGACCAATTACTTAACGGCATATGGTTCCGTTGTTAAGCCTATGTATATCTCAGTTAGCATTTAGTTGTGTTACACAAATATAAATGAGTCAAAGTCATTGATCAAAGAAGCCATTACCTGATTTGCGTCCTCTGTCTACACCCATACACTACGGCTTTGATGAGCCCTTCCATTCGACACTGGGCTTGCACCACTCCAGTATCAACCTTCCACCAACCCTGGCAAAACTGAACCAGCTCATTTTAAATTTTAATTTGAAACCTTGAATTATTTTATCGTTGCTAAACCCGTAAACGCTAGGGAATTATTTTCTCGTGTTTCGTCCTTGAAGCAACATTATGGCTGATGAAGCAGCTTATTTTGAAGGCGAAATAACCCCCAAAACACGTTGGTAACGGTTACTGAATTGTGCTGTGAGGTCGTGAGATACAAGATTGCATTGGCGGTTCTAAGGTTTTAGGGTGCGGGAGAATACGGTTTTGGGCTAATGTATGGAACAGGGTCGAATTCTAAAACCTAAGCCTAAAGACTAAGCCCAAACATGAACGTAAGCCCAAGCATAAAAGCCTAAGCAAAAAATTAGTCTAAAGCTTACGCTTATTCGATTACAGTTGCGAAAAAACGTTCCGCCCCTAATCTTTGCATGGTCGTTTTCGTTCTGAAATTTCACACTTTTAAACAGCGTTTTGATAGCAAATTTTTTGGTATTTAAAAATTGCCAGTTTGTGGACCCTGCAGGTTTCTGCTCCAGTCACGCCAGTGACAAAACGAGAATATTGGCGGTGGGATATGATGCTTTTTGTGGTTTGAAAATTGATAGCCTTAAATCGCATCTTTGCAAATATTTTAATATTTTAAGATTCACCAAATGAGCTGATGGGTGCAAATTTGTTTCACTACTGTAGTAACCTTGCCACAGTCTCCTATTATTATCGATAGAAAACACATTGTGAGCTTCAAACGAGGTATTTGCATTGCAAAATTTTCAGCACGACAGTGCTGACGTGATAGAATACATCACAGCATCCACAACGATTCGCCACTAAAAGTTTGCCGCAGTTGGAACCTACGCAACGTACCAGACTCTCGCTCGAGACCAAACCTGCAGTCAGAATTTCGTTTCAGGAGACAAAAACGTTATGTTAAAGAAATTTTTTTCAGAGTCAAGCTTCAGCAGACCATTCTACAGCCTGTACAAGTGCATTTCTTTCGCTGCCCAAGAAATCTCAGGGGATATATCCCTCTCCCCCTCGCACGGCATACACACCTGCTCAAACCATAAAGATCAGCTGGAATTTTTCAGATTGTTTGCCAAAATATCAAAATACAGCTGTGTAACAGGGCAAAACAAGCCAACAACTGCTCAAGACGCTAGTAACTATTTAATCTTAACCTCGATTGACTCCGTTTAACAAACTTGTCACAAACTAAACGTTCCATCCAGATAGGCTAAACTATACAGTGAACGATTACACGTGATAGCATGCAAACGTAAACTCAGGGTCGTACCTAACGCCCTATTCCAGCCAAGATTGAGGCGTTCCTCAGACTAAGCGACCCTTCACAATATTTTAAAACATGATATTTTAGAAGCAAACTTCCAATTCGTATTCTAATACTAAAATTACGTTTGTCTTTATGCTTGCTAACGCTCATGAGGATAATATTAATGATGCATTCACCGGAAAAAGATTCAGTATTGCTTGATTTTGGCACATCTCATTTCGACTTTGGGCAACCCCTTACACAGTTCGCATGTCATTGACTCTTTTCTGTATATGCGCCCAGCCTCGCCGGCATTTGACCGGAAGTCGATGGATTTTGAAATTATTTGCTGATTTTAGCTTCTCTTGGCCCTTCCTGATAAATGCGCAAAATTTTTAAAAATGATTGTTTAAGCAATAACTGAAAAAAGATTAATTTGTAAATCAGTCGGTGTAGTTTGCATTGTATCGAATGATGTTAACTTTATCGCAATCAGTGCACCAGTTCATGAGCTATAGTACATTAGCATTCTGCCCACGAACTGGAAAGGCCGCCAAATCGGTTATTTGACCATGACTATTGACCATAAAGTGTCCAATCACAAAGCACTTAACACCATTTAACTCAACTCTGCAAACTGTGTCAACTAATGATATATAAATCACTGAACTTGTTGACAAATTTTATTTCGCGTCCGTGGAAGTTCGAAAACTCAAAACGTCTAACTTTTCAAAAATTTAAATTTCAGAATGCGTAAAGATCACAAGAGGTCATGATAAATAAGCTCAAATGTACAAAAAGTTTTGAAATCACGCCATTTTGTGACAAACGCCATCAATAGGGTGCACAATAGAAAGCGATATTATGCGGAAGAAGAAAAATTAGTTAACGTAAAAGTTTTAGCGTTGTCGATAAAATTTGCAGTCATTGGGTGCGATGATGTCCTCTGGGTAGTCATGTCCCCCCATTCCTTCTCCGTCCTTGTTACCCTGACTATGCTCTCTGTATTTCTTGTGCTCAAACCTGTCGATGAACGTCAAAAATATATCTATCAAAAACGATTTTCCGGTAATTCTGAGTAATATTCTTTACATCTACAGACGTTTGATTGATTAGAATGCAGACTAATAAGAAAATAGAATTATTATTCGACACGAGAAAAACATATAAACGACAAAGCAAAAAAAAACAACAATAAAATATATAAACTATACAAATTCAACTAATAAGGAAATTGGAAAAATATTACATGACCGTGACCAGTTCAACGGCTCAAGGGTTCATGGAAGACATGCGAAGATCAAGCACGACTTACAAGGGAGGTATAAATTTTACACTGAGTTAATCCATCCCATGGCTTTTTTTAACTACAAACTGCTGTTTAGAATAATCAAAGATACAAGCATTCACGGTGACAGCACACATTTTGTTACTTGAAAGGTAGAAAATGTACCGGCGCCGGTTTGCAATATATATATACATTTGCATATATATTATATATAATATATACATCTACATATATATTATATATAATATATATACATTTACATATATATTATATATAATATGTATATACATCTACATATATATTATATATCTATCTATCTATCTATCTATATATAATATATGTAAATGGATATGACGTAATACGTTTCAGTGTGAGAATGTAAACCAATATTTGGTTTCCGCGCTGCTAACTTGTCTTCATGCAATCCCATGCAATAAACAAGAGTAAATTGTGTATTGTTGAACAACAATACTGTAGTGACCCTAATAAGAGGGGGGCCTGATATATATTTGGCCTCTCGAGTGGGTACCTCGTACCTACTTGTTATTCGGTTACGGACTGTAATTTATTTTTAACCAGCACTACTCCGCCCTTCGTTGCTAATATATTCGGTATTGCAACTATCCGTTGCGTTGAATTAAACATTTATTTGTCATATCAAAAACTTGAGCGATAATTCAAGGTTATACTTTAGAACGTACTTTCGAAACTTAAGTACGCTTTGAAGATTCGAAGTCAACTTTACTTGGTTGTGGAGTCATTTATGCACCCGTTGTTATCGGACTGTAGCTGAGTTACCGAAATGTAAACAATATCTTGTCTATGGAGATCGGTTCTTCAGAATTATTAACCCTCTCACTCATAGAGTATACTATGAGCAACTAAATACAACAATATACGAGCAATATAGACACTATGAGCAGTGTTTAACAATTGTAACATATATGCGCAGAGCAAAATCTCCACAAGATGTGAGAGCCCCCTCGGGCTCGAGCGTCAAGCTCCTATAGCTCAGTGGTCATCATGAACGCCTCCCACCCGTGAGACTGAGGTTCGAATCTTACATTGAAATTACGTGTCACTTGAAATTGAAAATATTCATGTGAGAAAGGGTTAAAACTTAAAACTGTACAACGTTACGCATCAAGTAGACCGTTTGAGAAATGTCCAAAAATGCTTAAAACCAATCCAAGAAAACAAAGCATGGCTACAACTATAAGATTGCCAGAAATATGGATGTCATGGACGTTACTTGGAATAAACGTCACAGTGGTTCGTTTGATTGCTACCGTAGATCCCCGAAGATAAGATAAACGTTGCGTGACAGACAAAACATGGCGGACGTTCTGGAGCCAAACATTTTGTTGGCAAATACAGCAAGTGTATGGGTGTCGTTGACCGGACGGACGAGAACAACTCCAATCACTGGGGGTTCCAGGTATGAATTGGCACCAGTCGAGCAAGCAGATTCTAGTAAAGGCTATTCCATTAAATGTTCAAAAAGATGATGGGAATAATAGATAACTCTGTCACTGCTGAAAAGCACAACCGTTACACGTAAACGAGGCATTTAACCATAATAAAATGTTTTCAAGTTTAATTTTTAAAAATGCGAAATGTCAGGCAAAAACGTGCTAAATACACCGTGTTTTTAACAAGGAATTGAATATAATTTCAAATGAATAAGATTTGCTGTAATATAACGATTATATAATCACTAAGTTTATCTTCTAGCTTCACGCTTTGGTTCTGTAATAAACTCTGTTGTTCGATCTAATAATGTTCATTTCTTTACGCTCAACATTTCGACCGCTACAGATACAAACAATTGCCAGAAAATTATCAGCCAATACCTACTAATTGCAGAGGTGCTGGTTAAAGCAATAGGGGGACATACGTTACAAAATCCATACTGTGACTTAAAAAGACACTTTATTTTAGTTTTTTGGTATATCCATCTTAGCAATACCCACACCATATGACTGAGTCTGATTAGGATACGGTTCTATCAATTCTTACAAGCTTATAGTGAAATCTACCAAACTATTAACTGCAATTAATTGGGTTTATAACGTAGAAAACCACCAATCCATTATTTCCTCAATTTTTGTTTCTGGTTTGAACTGAAACACCCTATTTAAACTTCGGTCCATGTATAGAACAGGGCCGTAACAGTTGTATAAGCATACTGCTAAGCCTAAGCTTAAGCGTAAGCCTAAGCCTAAGCGTAACGATGATCCTATTTCTAAGCCTAAGCCTAAACCTATGCCTAAGCAAAAAAATTAGTCTAAAGCTTAACTTGACACTAGTACAGCCTGCAGGAAAACGTTCTGGTCCTGTTCAATACATGGGCCTAAACTTCTAACCAACATGAAAAGTTGCAACTGTTTTGTTGAATGATTTGACTAAAATAAGACTGATAAAAGCGCCCACGCAGGGTAACTTTTGTTTGAAATAAGGCATTCTCAAACGATATAAACCAAATTCTACACACAGTCTATGTATAGAAATAAATTTTAGATGTTTATTATATTAATATTAGCCCATGTTACTTTAAGGGGCGTCCAGATTTCTGGTTGGTCTATAAAACAGTAGGTTTGAATTCTAGATTACATTTTTTTGCTTAGGGTTAGACTCAGGCTTAAGCTTAGGCTTAGGAACACATTTTTGTAACGCTTAGGCTTAGGCTTAGGCTTAGAAACACATTTTTGTAACGCTTAGGCTTAGGCTTAGGCTTAGGAGCACGGTTAATCTGTTGTTACGCCCCTTTAAGTAACATTGGCCTTAATATTAATATACGTATATTCTGGACTTCAGCAAAATTAAGGTCTCCCTTTAGTCTAATTTGCGCTCATACGTCTACATAAGCAGCGGTACGGTATTGTAAAACGTATCTGAAAGCATAAACATGATCGTAAATCGGAAATATAAAATTAATATGTTTCCGTTTGCGTTGCCGGTACAAATCGGTTTCCGTTTCCGTTTCCGTTATAGAAATAACAAAATTCTGTTATTTTCACGTTCAAAATTAGCAATAAATCACGTATACAACTCGCAATTTTTCGTTTAATATTTTTGAAAAACCGGTGTGTGTATATATGCACGCCTCAATTGGGTTGGTAAAAAAGATTTTTGAAACTTTCATACTTCAATATCCGTTTTCCGTTTCCGTTTCCGTGATTTCGATCACTATCCGTTTCCGTTATTGTTACTATCTGTTTACACCCCGGTACCAAATAATTGTACAAAATGGTGAGTAACAAATAAGATGTTGCCTAGAATTAAAGCGCTAAATTATATCGACCATGGACATTATCCAACATTTGGCCAATGTATACAACAGTGCCGGAATATTAGCATAAGCATATCCCTAAGCCTAAGCCAAGCCTCAACCTAAGCGGAAGAATAAGCCTATTCCTAAGCCTAAGCCTAAGCAAAAACAGTTAGTCTAAAGCTTAAACTGACTCTATTACTGTCCCGCCGGAAAACGATCCGGCCCTGTTCTATACATGGACCCAACATTTTATGCAAGCAAAATTATCCATTGTAACTGATATGTTGTTTTGTAAATATTTTAGTGTTAAGCAAAATAGTTTACCGGAAACAGTTATGCCAGGGTAGAAGTTCGCATTAGCACTTGATAGTACACGAGTACAGACAGTGGTGTAGCCAGGGCAGCTGGGGGATGGGATCCGCGACCCGACACCAACTAAAATTGTTATTCAAGTACGAAAAGTGGTAAAATATCAAAACACCAAAATTGCAACCGAATACCGAAATTTTCTCGCTCGTTTCGCTCGCGAGTTCGCTTGGCATTTCGTAGCAGGTACATGTTTAATTTGACGATGTAAGGTATGTATGTATATATGTATAGTACAGGTTTAAGCACACCGGCATAATTGTTTGGGGTCAAGGGGACTAAGGATCCCAATAATTTTTCCACAACTATTATTCTACAGTAATATTGACATTTTATGTTCTGTAGTACTAGAAGCGCGTGTTTTTTTGTCACCACTAGCGGATCCGGAAGTGGCGTACGCCCCGATCAGAAATTTTAAGTGATAAAATGGTTAAGTCCCTTACCTTAAAATTTTTCCCCTCACAAAATGCTTCGTAAAAAGATAAGGTCCATAATATGTCCCTCAGAATAAAATGCCAAATATCGAGACTTGCCGAGACACAGTCCGAGACTCCCATCCCTCATCTTAGCCACCTCTGTTTTATAGTACCTACGGAAAACTAAATGCCCTAGAATGAACGTGGGCCAAACGAATATTGCAACTGAATGCAACGCTACAAAATATACAATAGTATAATAGGGACGGTTGTTAAGTGTTAGAGATGCATAGCCGGTAGATGTTATCTGTAAGCTACGTTGTGATATTTGAATGCAATCTATAATTAGATTTGAATTCATTATCCGGCTACGGCCGGATATTAGATTCCGGTTCCGTCAGTATTTGGTATCCGGTCACACCATGATGTATACTGTAGTGACCCGAGTACAAGGGGGTAATAAGTGGGTGGTCCCCATTTTGAGTCCCGGTCAATAGGTGTCCGCATATTTAATAATATTCCGTAAGCGGATAAAGTCGCTAAACCCTAATTAGATTCCATAAATGTCAATTATCCCTAATTGTAGCGCATAACCCAGGACCAAATAAAGTTGAGTTCGAAACTTTAAAGCAAACTTAAGTTTTGAAATTACATTCCAAAGAATAACCTTGCATTATCGCACAAGCTTTTGAAGCAAGACAAAAAACGTTTAATTCAACGGATAATTGCACTCCCGTATATATATATATATCAATATCGAAGGATGGCGATGGGATGTTTAAAATAAATAACAGTCCGTAACCGAATAACATCGGGTGCCGTCTGGAGACGCCAAATAAATATCAATCCCCCGTCTTATTCGGGTAACTACAGTAGATATACATGTATAATTAAATCAGAGCTGTGTACATGAAAAAACATATTTATAATCAAAACAACATAGCGCATGTAAATGACAGTTTGAAGCTGTTAAATGTTTTTATTTTCTCTTCGCGAAATGTGCCCACAAAACATATCAATTATGATTTCGAATAAGGTTACATAGAAAGTCGGCAAAACAGTACCCAATATAAAAGCAGATTCATAAGCCTAAGCCTCAGTGTAAAAATAAGACTAATTTAACCTAGGCCTTAGATTAAGCCTTAGTTTAAAAAAAATGAATGTCAACCTTTATAAGTTTACTTGCTGGACTACGTTGTAAACCTTTCCAGCTAACATGGGTAATGATTTCTGTACATGAATGGAGTCTGGATTCTGCTGATAGATGTATATGTAATGTATATAATCTATATTATAAATACTTGGAAAGTAAGCGGAACCCAAGGGCGTCCCCGGGAGGACATTGCGAAGCCGTATATGTTCAACACAGCAATACCGGGACCTGCTTTCAGCTCCAGAAAAATTCTTTGGCCTGCACCGGTTCCAGTAAACTTTGTAGCCGACCTCTGAGCTCCATTACTTTTTTACCTCCGGCTGCTACCTTTTAAGGCCTATGTATAGAACAAGGCCGCAGCAGTAGTATAAGCATATTCCACAGCCTAAGCCTAAGCCTAAGCCTAAAGCATAAGGATAAGCCTGTTCCTAAAAGCCTAAACCTAAGCCTAAGCAAAAATTTCAGTCTGAGGCTTAAACATACGCTATTACAACCCCTCCTTGAAACAATCCGGCCCTGTTCTATGCATAAGCCTTTTTAGTACCTTATACTTAATCTAACAAAATCAGCACAAAAAACACAATATTATATAAATCAGCACACGTTATAAAATAATCACGCAGTAGTCATTTAGCTTAAGAAATACAAAACTATGTCCTATGTAATTTGAAACTAAACATCGACATTATGAGAAAAAAACACAAAGTGAACGCATGAAAGTATTAACAGACATCCGAAAAACCCTTGGTTTAGCTACCAGGGCGTGCAAGATAGGGGAGGATACACGGTAAAAAATGGGGAGTCAAATTGACTCTCTCGGAAATGGGCTTTTCCTGACTACAAAAACTGAGTCAAATTTGACTCGGTCAGAGTCAAATTCGCTTCACTAAATCGCTCAGTGAGTACAGTTTGACTCTGGCGGAGCCAAATTAGGCTCAGTTTGTGTAGTCAGGAAAAGCCTATTTCCGACCGAGTCAATTTGACTGCCCATTTTTTACAGTGATATTCTTTTCTGAAATTTATTGGGAAAACACGCGAACAAAAGCACCGTTAGAGATACTTCTGCAAAATGATGATCCTAGTTCAGGCTACATCCCTGGATAGCTTTACCACACTGCAAAAAATGGTGAGTCAAATTGACTCCCTCCGAAATAGGCTTTTCCGGACTACACAAACTGAGTCAAAATTTGTCTCCGCCGGAGTCGAATTCGACTTAATGAGCCGCCCAGTGAGTCAAATTTGACTCTGGCGGAGTCGAATTTTGACTCACTTTGTGAGTCCGGAAAAGCCTATTTCAGGGAGAGTCAATTTGACTCAACATTTTTTGCAGTGCAACTATCATTATGAAATATCCTCAAGTGGATAAATGTAGAATGAGAGTTGCAAGCTTCTTGAAAAATATTTTTTCATCCGCATTCAAATTTGCAGGAATATTGTGATCACGAGTTTTGTTTGTACTCACAAAAAATATCAGCGTGCCTCTTTCACCCGCTACACTGCAAAAAATGGTGAGACAAGTTGAATCTCTCCGAAATAGGCTTTTTCTGACTACGCAAACTGAGTCAAATTCGACTCCGCATGAGTCAAGTTCGACTCAAATTTACTCTGGCAGAGTCGAATTTTGACACAATTTGTGTAGCCAGGAAAAGCCTATTTCGGAGAGAGTCAATTTGACTCATCAATTTTTGCAGTGTAGCGTTAATTTGATAAAAGCATAAGTCTAGCCACACAGTACTGTTTTTTATTTTCTTAATTTTAGACTTAAAGCCTCAGCCTAAGCCTAAGCGTCGGCATATGATATTAACTCAGTCATTATGTGTAGGGGCAAACTGTTTGTTAGGAAAAGAAATAAGTATCAAAATAAATATCCGTGTTAAAATTCATTGTTTAGATGGCTTAAGCTCACTGAATAATTTTTTAAGGTTGGCTTCGTTAAGTTAGAATTTATACATTTCACCGATAATACACTGCAAAAAATGGTGAGTCAAATTGACTTTCTCCGAAATAGGCTTTTCCGGACTACGCAAACTGAGTCAAATTCGAGTCGGTCAGAGTCAAATTCGACGCACCCGAGTCGCTCAGTAAATCGAATTTGAGTCCGGCCGGAGTGGAATTGGACTGAGTTTGTGTAGTCCCGAAAAGCTTATTTCGGAGAGAGTCAATTTGACTCGCCATTTTTTGCAGTGTAGTAATTTCGTTGCGTGTAGAGACACAAGTTGTTTTAAAACAGTTACGAGCCGGTAATTAACAAAGTCATTTTCTGTTTAAGATTTATGCTAAATCCAAGAAGCTTATGCTAAACCTGTTTCGCTGAATGATAACATTAGCCAAATATTTAATATAATCACACCCATTTTTGCCGCTATTCAGGTCGTGTTACAAAAAGGACGCACCGCCAATACATTTATGTTTTTTAGCTGACATCTGACTTATTCCGCATAAAATGCCCACAGTTTTTATACATTCGGCTCTAAACAGTGTTTTGGCAAATAGCAAACATTTCTCGCGAGTTCAAAACATATAATGAAGCATTCAGTAGCGCTACTATCAAAGTTAAAACGTTGCGATACAATTTATGTGCATTTATAAAGACAATGAGGAACTGATTCAAACAAGCATTATCCCACGTAATTTTATTAGGAAATATCACAATTAAGAACGAAAGTAGGTTTTTTGTTACATAAACGGAATTGGGATAATTCGGGAAATTTGATTCATTTTGCACAAATTTAATTAACACTCCGCACCTGGTTGGAGTATACAGTAGAAAAAGTTGATTTTTTTCTTTAAATTAACTGTGGTTTATAGAAAACGGCCTACCTAATGCGAAAATGAATTTTTTGTCTGAAACACAGTTTTGTCATAAAAACCAAATGTCAACATAAGGAGGTTTTGGCAAAACTTAAATGCCCGCATCCAGCTAAAAAGGCACCGGACGATATTAGAAGTGTTCTAATAAAACTCTGCAGACATCGCAGTGTTTTTTGTTTTGAAGGGATGTTGCAAACGCGCGCTGCCCGTATTGTAACGTGCGACTGACATTAGGCTATTTGGTGTTACCTGAGTTCATTAATTACAAACGTGCTAGCGCTGGCAGTAACGTTTTAACTGCTTGATTAGATTTCTACACTGCAAAAATGGTGAGTCAAATTGACTCTCTCCGAAATAGGCTCTACGGGACTACACAAATTGAGTCAAATTCGACTCAGCCAGAGTCAAACATGCGCCTCAGTGAATCGAATTTGACTCTGCCGGAGTCGAATTTTGACTCAATTTGTGTAGTCCCGTAGAGCCTATTTCGGAGAGAGTCCATTTGACTCACCATTTTTTGCTGTTTACCCAGGTGGAGTTTTAGCTTAAGTGTAGTGTTCCGGCCGATACAGTCGATATCGATTAGTGCGCAGAAAATCTGTTTTATCAGGCGGACTCGAGTCTAGTGCGTATGAAACGTATCTTTCGCAATCTATAGTTGGGCTGCTCGCAAATTTCGTTGCTCGCAGTTGCTGAAAGGTTTGGCCGATATCGCTTATCAAAGCAACATGAGTTATTAATCTAGTCGCAATCCGCTGTGAGCTTTCGAACGCACACACTAGATCTGCTTAGCGGAATCCTTTTGCTTTCACTTATATCGGACCCCTCGTGATCCTCGTAGACGATTTTCCAACATAGGTCAAAAATCGACGAGCTTAAAGCGGCGCTAAAAGATTTGACTCATAAAAAAGCAATTGCCAAATCCTTATTTACACTAAAATTTCGGTTGAAATAAAATAAACTTGTTACAAAAATGCAAAAACTCAATGTTAAGTTGCACTGCACGCGGAAGCTTATATCCACGTTATAGAATCAGGAGCGCAGATAATATTTCATTTTAACTGCTACTTTCAAATTATTCTACTGCGCGTACTGTATTCATCTGAATAAGAGGGGGGTAATAAGAGGGGTGGGCTCCCCATTTTGAGTCCGAATCAATATGAGTCCGTATCCCTAATTAGAGTCCATAAACGTCCATTAACCCTAATTGTAGCGCATAAATGACTCCAGAACCAAATAATTTGAGTTCGAAACTTTAAAGCGTACGTAACTTTTGAAAGTACATTCCTAAGTATAACCTTGTATTATCGCTCAAGCTATTGACACATGACAAATAAACGGTTAATTCAACGGATAATTGCAGTACCGGATATATCAGTAACAAAAGGCGGCGGAGAGTGGGTTAAAAATAAATAACAGTCCGTAACCAAATAACAAGGGGGGTAACCTCTGGAGAGGCCAAATAAATATTAGTTCCCCTCTTATTCGGGTCAATACAGTACACAAGAATACAGAGAAATTCTTTGATAAAATTAGAGTTTTTTGATACCGGAATTCCGGTTGCAACACTGTTTATGAGATTATATTTTTCATTGTACAAAGGTGCTTATAATTAAATATTCAAATTTCTATAACATTTCTTTAAAACTTGTCGGCCTCTGATGCCCGATCCGTTGTTTTGAGCCGGCACTAAACCCATTATAGCAAACACAATGTTAATTTTCAACATTCTCAAATTCGATTTCACTTGTCAGCCGTAAGTTTCACGCAAATGCTGGACCGCGAGCAGTGAATATTGGAAGCATTGTTGGATTGTCTATTGTGTATTCATGAGTGCCAGATGGATTACCAAAACCTTTAAACAGCATGAAAGAGCGGTGATAATCATCCGCGTATCTTGGGGCAGTGGCATTGACGGATGCAAGGGGAGCTCTCCAGCCTAGGCTACTCACTAGTAAAAACCAAGATTTTGTAACAAAATTAAGCCTTAATATAGCGTTCAGCTTCTTATGCGGGGTTCACGTTATAACTGTGGCAGTCGGCTCACGTTTTGCCACATGTTGATTACACATCAAGGTAAATTTTTGTTACCATCATATGACACACAGACTAAGTCGAATATCATGTGATATTACTATACAACACACAGGCACACAAGTTATCTCAACATACAAGAGTTCGAATGTCACGTGACACAATCAGACATATTGCTGAACATCATATGATATTTCAAATTAACGGCATATATGATATGATATTCAGCAAGACGGATTTGGAGTACCATATGCTAGTTTAAATGTATCATATAATATTCCATTATGTTGTTTAAAAGGTATCATAAGACAATCCGCCAAAATTTGTATGTTCCCACCAAAATTTGAATTTTCCTGCCAAAATTTATAATTTTTCCCGTCAAATTTGGAATTTTCCTCAAAAATTTAAATTTGCCGCCAAAATTTGCAATTTCCTTTAAAATTTGAATTTCCGACCAAAATTTGACTTTTCCCCCAAAAATATAACTTTCCGAACAAATTTCGTATTTCCCGCCAAGATTGAAATTTCCCGCTATAATATTTAGTCGTTATTTACATTGTCTCGTAATATCATACAATACTAACGGCATATGTCTGTTAGTATCGTATGATATTCCACCATACGCAAACCTAGTTATGTAACAGACTCAGTAGACATTTTTAAAATGATCATAAGATATTGACAGACGATGTATGGAACAGCATATGATAAAGTGACCGGCTCATGTATAGAACAGGGCCGGATTGTTTTCTGAAGGGGCTATAATAGAGTCACTTTCAGCTTTAGACTAATATTTTGCTTAGGCTTAAGCTTAGGCTTAGGCTTAGGCTTAGGAATATGCTTATACTCCTGTTCCGCCCCTATTCTATACATGGGCCAAGTGACCGATACATGATGTTAGCAAACCACTGTTTTTGGAATATCATATTAGGTTACATTGCAAACAAAATGTAACCCAATATATAGAACGTGACAAAACTTGACCCAGAACCCCGCATTACTCGCATCGATCGCTGGTTATTTTACTATTGTATTTCGTGCCATCACCGCGTTTATAAATTTACGACCCGCCACTGGCAAGAGAGGTTTTCAGCCCCCCTAGAAATTCTTAGGTTAACCCATGAATAGTTTCAAATAAAATTGCAAGCAATCAAAAATTTTTTGCACGCTTGGTGTCTATTGCAATTTGATAATTAGTGCATTTTTGTAAACAAATGTTTTTTCCAATACTTGCTAATTTCACATTGTTGCTTTTTGTCCGGAAACCGAAATTTTTCAACTACTCCTAGGCTTCTGGTGCTTTAGCTGAATGCTCTTGTTTAAGTTATTCACTTTTGGGCTGGCCGAAACTGCTAGTTCCCGAGCGTGCTCTTTGGTCGACGTAACTTACGCGGGATACAGTTGCACTTATTATTTCGGATCAGTCGTTTTTGCTTGTGCGCGGTGAGTTTCGGACGTACTTACCGCAAATACGAGCCGTCTTACTGGGTAAATGAACTGACAATGTTGCATCATAAGTCAAAAGTACACGAGAATAAGCGGCGCTAAAAAATTTAGACTTTAGTAAAAGCAATAGCCAAATTTTAATTTAAAACAGAATTTCGGTTAACACCGAATAATCTGGTAGCAAAAACGCGCAAAGTTCATTGCTAGTTTTACACTGTATTCGGAAGCTGATATCCACGTTAGAATCAGGAGCATAGCCAATATTTTATTTTTAACTGCTACTTTCAAATTATTCTACTGCGTGTACCCAAGATTATAGAGAAATTCCTAAAAAAATATAGCAGATTTCTTTACTGAAGATGAAATTCAGGTTGAAGCACTAACTAAGAACTTAGTTGTTTTATTGGTACAAAGCTAATTATAATTGAATATTCAAATTTCTATAACATTTCTTTAAAATTCGTTGGCCTCTAATCCATGATCCGTTGTTCGGAGAAGGCACTAATCCCATTATGGCACACACAACGTTATAAATGTCAACATTCGCAAATTCGTTTGCGCTTGTCAGCCGTAAGTTTTGCTCAAATGCTGGACCGCGAGCAGTGAATATTGGAAGCATTGTTGGATTGTCTATTGTGTATCCGTGAGTGCCGGATCGATTTTTGAAATCTTCAAACAACTTGGAAGAACGATGATAACCAGTCTCGTAACCGCAGGGCAGAGGCACTGACGGATCCAAGGGAAGCTTTCCGGCATAGGCTCCCAACTGGATTAAAACCAAGATTATGTAGTAAAATTCAGCACTAATATAGCATTTGACTCCTCACTCTCTTCGCTTGCGGGTTATTCCACTATTATATTTCGTGCCGCAACAGCTTTCATAAGTTTGTGGATCCGCCACTGGCAAGAGGGGTTAAGCCTTTTTAGAAATTTTTTAATTTACCCAAGAATAGTTTCAATCTAGCTTGTAAGCTATCAAAAAATTTTGCACGATCTTCCTGCGTTCAACGACGCTAGTCAAAGTGTGTTTGCAAAATGTTTCCAGAACACTTAGAAAGTATGGCAGCCTTGAACAGAATCGGTATTAAATGACACGCAAATATAAAAATGGTTCTTGTACATTTCCTCGCCACATCTAAAGTTAAAGGTTAAGCTTAGGCAAATGCTTAGGCAAACGTTTATTTTGTAGTAATGTTTAGCGCTAATATAGCGTTCCGTTTCTCACTCGCTCCGCTTGTTGGTTTTTCTATTATTATATTTCGTGCTACAACCGCTTTAATAAATTACTGCACCCACCACTGGCAAGAGCGGTTCCGACTTCTTAGAAATTTATTGGTTAACCCAATAAAAGTTTCGACCTAGCTTGTAAGCTTTTTAAACTTTTTGCACGCTATTCCTACATTTTTTGACATAAGTAGTAAGTTTCCCGGAAGACAGGCCTGAGATTAGCGGAGCCTATTTGCAGCCAAGTTCATATCAAACGTTTTTAATTATGTCTTACCGCGCAAAGTTTTTATATGAGCCACCGAAGCGAATTTTGATACTTTACTGTGAAGAAAATCAACGTATCTGCCGCATGATGAATTAGTGAATCCAGATAGTTTTGAAAGAGGCGCCGCGCAAGATACGGCCCATGTTACTTTAAGGGCCGTAGAGGTTTCCGGTGGGTCTATAAAACGGTGTGTTTAGATTCTAGATTACAATTTCTGGCTTAGGCTTAGGCTTAGGCTTAGGCTTAGGCTTAGGAACACATTTTTGCAACGCTTAGGCTTAGGCTTAGGCTTAGGAAAGAGGCGCCGCGCAAGATACAATAGTGAAAAGACTCGCAAGCGAAACGAGCGAGAAGCCAAATGCCATTTCAGCGCTCACTATTACAAAGTCTTGGTTCTGATCTCTATTCTGGCGCCTAAACCGCGGTGCCCCTTGCACCCGCCAATGGCGTAGAGCGTTGCTATTTGCAACGACGCTAGTCAAAGTATGTTTACAGTGTTTCCAGAACACTTGAAAAATATAACAGCTTTCAACAGAAACGGTTCGCGACAAGCAAATCTAAAAATGGCTCTTGTACCTTTCCACAACACATTTAAAGTTAAACGTTAGCCTGAAGCAAACGCTTAGGCATAGGTTTAGGAACAACTTAAGGTTTAGGCTTCTGCAAGTCTTTTCCGAAACCTAAGCTTAAATCTAAACCTAACCCTGTGCAATGCAAGTGTACAAGTGCCAAACCTTAGTAAACTAATCAGTTTCACAAGCTTAACCCGAACACTAGAAACAACAGAATGTTTAATCTACATTCTCCGCTTTGAATTTGCCTCTGATATGATCGGCTTACCTTCACCGATAACTCGGAAAACAAATCCGTAATCAGGAATCAATAAAATTGGCATAATGCGATCACTCTCACTGTAGTGCCATCGTCGAGGCAGTTGCTCTTTACGCCAAACTTGGGCATGACGAAGTTTTTCTAGATATTGAATTGTTTGGTTAATTTTGCCTAGAATCAAATTGAAACCAATAAATCAACAAA
>JASANG010002569.1:0-141868 GCA_030248215.1 Enoplolaimus lenunculus
CTGAGTTTCGTTTCAAATTTGCAATCTTATGAGTAACAGTAGTGTCTTCATTTTTATATACGTTTTAGTCACGAACGAAGTTCCTGATGTGCCTGTTGTCTCGCCGTTTAGCGGATGTGTATTTGAAAAGCGAGTGATTGAAAAGTATATAGAAGTAAATGGAAAAGATCCAATCACTAACGACGAGTTGAGTCCTGAACAACTCATTGAGCTTCGAGGTAAAATTAGGTCATTATAAAGAACGTAACAAAATTGAAATTTCAAACCTTGTATAGTTATTACTTCATCGATTTGTAGTGCGGACTTTGTAGATTTGACCGTGAAAAGTGAAAAAATAATGTCGACTCAAGAATTAAATATCTGTAAATTGGCATAGATAGAGCTGTAGCACATGTCACAATGCAGTTTCTTTTTTGTTGCATTCTTTCTTATGTGAAAATAACCTGTTCGGGAAGATAGTTACCTTTCGATCCACTGTCAAAATTTAAATTGAATAATTTTGCCGATTTTGTGTTTAAGTGAGCCCAATTGTAAAACCGCGTCCGCCAACTGCGACAAGCATTCCAGCGCTATTGAAAATGCTACAAGATGAATGGGATGCTTGTATGCTTCATAGTTTTACATTGCGTCAGCAGTTACATACAGCACGACAAGGTATGTTGTGTAAAATTTTTTATTGATCGTTGCCTTTGTAACTTAGTTTATACTTTGAATAATACGATGCTGTCTACTACCGATTACCTATATCCTGCTCCAGCAAAAGCCTCATAAAAATAGCCATTAGGTGCTATCACCAGGGTGCAACCGGAATTCGTTTTCCTAAAGTGAATGCTTATCTCCAGCTAGGGTTATTTCACCAATACGTAATATTGTAAGAAAGAAAATTAACATTAATTTTTCGGTGGCATGTATTTTTCATTTTCTGGGTCCGTTTCCGAGAATGTTTTCAAATTCCGGTTCCGGTAAATGGTAACTACGGATGCACCCTGGCTATCGCTGTTCATAATACGACGTATCAGTGGCTCAGTTATGTATATATGTTTTATAGAATTATCACATGCGCTGTACAAGCACGATGCCGCGTGTCGGGTAATAGCACGATTGAAGAAGGAAAGTGCTTTAGCGAAGGAAGGTAACGATTAAAGAAATATATAATTAAACAAGCAATACTTTATACATTGGTTGCAAACTGAAACTGTATTACATTTCAAGCGAATTTGGAAACGCAGAATCGTGCCGAAATATTTGAACTAAAGCATACGATTACCATAACATTTCTTCACTATCTTGTAAACAGAATTGCAACGGTTGCTACTGCCACAAATATAAAAAAGCTGCAAGAAAATTCTATACTTGTAATCAGGAAAGAGATGGGATTCTTTAAATCAGACAGGTAAATAGAATACAATCTCGTGCGTACTATGTCTAGTAGTTTAGGCTGTTTGCGCATATGTGTGTAATTTTTTGTTTCAGCTTTGGCGACGCTTAAGCCACATGCTGCGGCTGCTCCTGTATCGGCGCCACAAGCGGTAAGCAATCTATTATCATGTGTTTGCTGGAACTTTTTATTTTGAACTTGGTGTCTTTGTAATGCGAATGGAAATTGCGATCCTGCTCATGGGATAGGTTTTTATTTTAGTTTTGTGGTTTTAAATTATTTCCAACTACGTGAACCCAGGCTGTCAGCGCGAATGGTGTGCAAACGTAAGGCTGTGCTATGCAACTAAACACAGATAAAAAAGACTAAATTTCTTCTGAAAAAGTATGATTTGCGACAAGTGCATAAAGTGTACAAGTTTAGACTTTGATTAGGTTTCTGTGTGTAAAATAGGTAGCTCGGTTATAGCGACGACTTGGTGCTTGTGATATGTATATGTTATGTACAGTGTACATGTACTAACCAGGATACAATCTGATTTCATGTAGTTCTTTTGTAATACGTCTTGCCTACATATGTACGTGCAGAAAGTGGATAAGTTTAGACTTTGATTAGGTTTCTGTGTGTAAAATAGGTAGCTCGGTTTATAGTGACGACTTGGTGCTTGTTTTATGTATATATAATGTACAGTGTACATGTACTAACCAGGATACAATCTGATTTCATGTAGTTCTTTTGTAATATTGACGAAAAATCGCCATCTGACTCCAGCGTTCTATATTACGGATATTTATTGCTGAAAAGTATAACACATGTATATGTTATAAGTAGATGATAAGTAAAATAACAATATTTTATTAAAAGGTTTGTTCTAAATAACAGAAACTAGGCAGCCGGTTTGCGCAATGCGCAAATGTAAGCGACTGCACAAACAGCTTCGCGCAGATATTCTTTTCACAGAACAATCACGTTTATATTTTAAGAATTCATCATAAGTAAAGTAATGCTGGAAAGTTACCCAAAATACGTATGTGGGGTGTTCCAGGTTTAATATATAGATATAGGTATGTATACCGGAAAACTCAGTTAATACTAAAACTTGATCAACGCATTATAACTTATAACTGATTATAAAAAGTAATGCCGAATGAAATTTTTACTTTTGGTCGAAGTATGCATAAATTTATGCTCCGGGACCTTGCTATAACTATTTGGTTTTTGTAATATCTGATACCGGTTACTTCCTGATATTATTTTTTGATTTTAGCAATATGTTCCGGAAGCTGACGAGGCAGAAGAGATGCAGCAAGAAGCGGAAGGTATTAGCGAAGAAGTTTTCAAAAAGGTAGCGCTCTAACGTGTTTTAGTTTTATTATTTAGTACTAATTATAGTAAATTTCCAATCATTTGATGGTAAGTCTTTTTTAATTCAGTATATATAGGCGTTTAATTCATTTTGGTAATTACAAGGGAACATAATGCCTCTAATCAAAGTACACTAGCCTTTTTGCGTGGTACAAAATGTACTAGTGCGCGTGCATATTCACCTTGCCCCACTCCAGTTTTGGTAGGAGTTGATCGCAAAGTCAGTTTATACTATGGCGATTCGATGAGGAAAACGTAACACACGCTTGATATAATTTTTCTGTGCAGAATATTTTGTTTATGGCAGATTTTCTATATTTTCAGTTACACGATAAAGCTGCTGTGTTGACTGCGGCTCGTAAACAACGTGGTAAAATAGTACCAGAAGATTTAGCAAAGGTTGACAATATACGCAGTTTGACGCAAACGTCTTCGCATACGGTAAGCCGGTCAACTTCTGAACTAATTCTAATCAAAATCTGAGGCTTTGGATGCCAATACTTAAAATCGCGGATATTCACAAGATTTTCTAATTTGTTGCACTTTTAAACGTTTTTCTATTTGAAGCTGTGCTTGGGCACTTTTAATTACGTTGAATAGTTTAGTGTGTTTTGGCTTTAAGATGTAACGAACTATGTAAAATGAAAATGTGTAGTCGCAATTAGAAAAAGCTAGTTTACATTTGGAACCGTTGCTCTGTTTATTTAAACTTTTATTTGTTTTGATTGCAGGGTCTTCACAGCGTCAGTGTTCCTGGAATTACATGTCTCGATATTCACGCTGATGATCCGAATTTGATTTTGACAGGTATTCTTTAAAACTACTTATAAAATTCCACGGATTGTTTCCGAATCCGGGGATTTTGAAAACAGTCGAGCAGAAACCGAGCTAACCTTGCGCCTAAATTGCAAACGTATGAACAGCAGAGTATCAACGCAAACTTTCTTATTTTCTTTTCGGAATCCGATTGAACGTCTAATCGGAAACGGAAGTATGTTATACCTGTGAGTAAACGGTTAAATCATATCATTATCTGTTGCAGTCAATACCGATATAGCATTGGCCACAGATAAATTGTAAAATGTGGAAAATAACTTTATTGATCCATAATCTAAAAGTCATAATTCGGGTGTTCTTAATTGCGCGAAAGTATATTAGTGTGAATTTGTTCAGGGGGTAATGATAAAACGGCAGTGGTGTTTAACAAAGAATCGGAACAGGTTGTCGCTGCTTTCAAAGGACATCAGAAGAAAGTTACCGATGTCATTTATCATCCACATGAGGTAAATTTTGATTTATATTCTAGTGACTACGGGGTATTCGTTTTACAGAAATACGCAGCGTTGCTACCGCACTGAGCTCCCTGTCCTATATAGTTGAGGTGAAGCAAATTTTCATTTAACAAGCAAAAGTTTTATGTTGCATAGGTGGTTCCAAGAACTATCTAGCTCTATTGAGCACTTTGACTTGTTTGTATGTTTGTTTGTTTGTTTGTTTGTTTGTTTGTTTATTATGCCGGTGGAAATGGACGAGCATATCTTCATAACCCCAACGCTATTGTTTAGTAGTTGGTTTTTCGAACAAGAATGGTGAAATGTATTGTTTTGTTTTTTATTTATTATCTTTTCTCTACATATTTCAGAATATCTGTATTACAAGTAGTCCGGATACAATGATTAAAGTTTGGCAGGTCAAAGACGGCACTTGCTCGCATACCATTCGGCCACACAGTGACGCTGTGACTGGGATTTCTCTGCATGCAACTGGAGACTATGTTTTGAGTGTTTCGAGTGATGAAGTGAGTGGCAAAGTTTAATTTATTAAGCAAAGCGAGATTGTTTCTAAAGCTCAAAGTCTCTCGAAGCGTTTTACGATTTTGATAAACTTTTTGTTTGATATCTTATTATCCTGAGTTGTTAACCTCGTAGGATTCAAAGCAGAAATGAATTAAATCGGAATTGAAAGAAGACATTCATACCGGAATCGGAACTAGATTTTCTGAGCAAATACATTTTACACACCAAGTTATATTATATGTAATTAGTATGCACTAAAATATTTATGTCTGTTTCGGAGTGCAAGTTGTTTATGTTTCTACGATAATTTCCATGCCATATATGCGAAATGTGAGCTGAACACTGATATATACACCGATTGTTATGTAATTTTAAACTGTTGGCAAATTTGTCACATATCTGCAATAATACAGATTAGAAACAGTGACAAGTTACTATTCCTATCTTCATCATACCTGCAGTCGGAATGGGAAATGGATTTGGGATACAAATTCCGAACGTACCCTGTTGCCTCGCATTGGAGTTTTATAATTCTAAGCTGTTAATTTAGCACAGGCTAATTTGCATAATTTGTTAAGCCTAAATACGACTTTTTGCATTATTTCACTAATTATTAGGGTTACAACAATATCATTTCAGCATTAAAACATATTTGTGTGCGAGGAATGTAAATAAGCTGTTTATAAACCTTCAAAACAGATAAGCAAGTAGGTGGCTAGTAACCAATTAGCGTATTAGCTATACCAATTGTAGCATTTGAGTTAGAGATGTGCCCGTTAATTGGCATCGACATCGGTAATCGGCACTTTTGCTGAGTATCGTCATCGGCACTGTAAAAAAATTGCCAATTCTTTGCCGATACTGTTTACACATATAACAGTCAGTTGGAATGCTATCTGTTTCATTTCTGGGCGCATATAAGTGTGTCTGGTCAGGAAAACTGTTATCTCTATTGTGTTTGTGTTTTAAAAAATTCATTGAAAAACTTTCTATACTTGCAAATTAGTATGATACTCGCTAATTAACAGATTAATTATACTCATTATTGCATGTGAGCATATAGTCAGTAAGTGGGTCCGATAATTGCTCAACAAGTGCAGTGTCACTCAAGCTGGAACCGAATATTAATTTATCGGATCCAGATTGTGTGTTTTACCGGATCCGAATATTGACCGGATATTGCATCAAAATTTGTGCATTGTTTGAACTATTTTATTCGCGCAGAGTATATGATTACTGAATTAAAATTAAGTATTAGGCTCAATTTTTTAAATTTAACTTCAGCAGGTTAAATTTTTTAATTTTTAATTCAGCATATCAAAATTGAACTTGTTGATTTGACCTGAACTTGTTGATTTGACCGGAAATGCATTCTCACAAGATGTAGAAGACGCTCAATTTTCATTCTGCGTTACGACGCACGTAACGACAGAAACGATTTTTGGAAGGGCTTTAAATGGCGCTGCGATAGCATAGAACTTGCTCCGTTAAATTACAATATATATAGTAATTATAGTGTTTCGCAAAATTATGATTATTATAGACACACATGAACTAGCCAGCAAAGTTTTGTTGTGCGAATTTTCGAACCTACGCTTTTATTTCATTTTTAGAATTGGGCATTTTCGGATTTGCGCACTGGGCGTGTGTTAGTGAAAGTATCTGATTCAGCATCTTCTCAAGGTATGTTGTAGTTGGATTGTACCAGAATAGATGGTTTTTGACTGATGCTGTATTATTTTCTTAATTATTATATTAACATAGAACTCAGATATTTGAGCGTTGGTGTTAACTTCCGCCATTTGTTTGGGAATAACTTCGAAAAAATAGTCAAGGGACATGACATATGTAGCTTTTTAAAAACAGTATAATAATTTTTCAATAAAGCTTTCTGGTATAATTATTCTTAGCGATGACGTGTGCGCAATTTCATCCTGACGGTTTGATTTTTGGCACCGGCACGGCAGATTCGTTGATTAAAATTTGGGATCTAAAAGAAAAAGCAAATGTCGCCAATTTCCCAGGGCATTCAGGAACAGTACGAGCGATTGCATTTTCGGAAAACGGATACTATTTAGCAACTGCCGCAGACGACGCCGTAGTGAAATTGTGGGATTTGAGAAAGCTGAAAAATTTTAAAACGATTTCGTTGGATGAAAAATTTGAGGTAAGTGATTTGTATCTATCTATCTACTATTTAGCATCGGGCGTCTAAGAATTTGATTCATTGATTACGTCTGTTCGACAAGGGAATGTTCGAAGCGTTTGGGCTGGTACAGCTCGAATTTGGTGTTTTCTATCATTGTACAAAACAGAAACTGTAAGCCTCAAAGAGTAGAAAATGTTTACTAACCAGCGAAATTATCCTTTGAGTTACTGCGTATAATATTAAGCTTAAGTCTACAAATGTTTTTGCCTCAAAAAGTCTAAAATACCGAGTATGAAGCGGTTGTATCCTGAATTGATGTAAGTAACGTATCTGTTATTGGTTTTATTTCTGGTTTCAGGTTAAAGATTTATGTTTTGATCAAAGCGGTACTTACCTGGCAGTTGCGGGCACTGATATACGGTAAGTGTCAATTTTGGTTTTTGTAAGAGAATAGTGGTAATGTTTGGTAGTTCTTTTGTTTTTTTGTGTGCATACAACTTTGAATTATTATATGACTGGTCAATGTTAACATTACGGGCCTTTTCGCTAAGCGTAAACCTAAGCCTAAGCCACACATAATTAACGTCGAGTTGCAGCAGGTGGCTTCGAACGTCAGCCACTGTTGGTCATGTTGCTGATTACATGACATTCATGAGCAATAGTTTTTGTTCCAGTTTTTCACTTTTGTTCAACTAATTTTAATGATGTTTTCATTACATTATAATTGCACTTTCACAATTTTTAATTTAAAATACTGTTTTTATATAGCGGAGAATCCTCACAAATATTTGTTTACAGGATTTATTTATGCAAACAGTGGCAAGAACTTGCAGTGCTGTCGTCGCATTCAGATATCGCAACTGGAGTTCGATTTGGCAAAAACGCATCGTATTTAGCATCGACTGGAATGGATCGATCGTTGAGATTTTACGGATTCTAAATTTTGAGGTTTCATTCGGTATTCTCAAATGTGTATAACACCTATCACCGCTGTTTGTTAATGTCTTGTTTGTTTATATTCAAACCAGCCGATCGGAATTTACTACTACGTTCGCTGTCGTGGTTCAAAACTCACGATATCTTGTGTTATTATGATTAATTTGTGCTATTGCAAATCTTGTTTAATATTTCGGCAATGGAATATCTCAAATGTAGCAAGAATAAGTTCAAAATAATTTTCTTACGATTGGTTAAATTATGAATACAAAGATGAGGAAACGTATGTTTAAAGAGGAGTAAAATTGGTGGTTTAAACACTAACTTGGCGTTACAGTACTTAATGTGACTTATATAGACTAGTCCGTTGTAGCGAACAATTTGCATGGCTGCGTAGCTTAGCGGTTAGAGAAGTAAATCGCTAATTCGTGCTTCGTGCGTCCGAGTTTCCAACGCAAACGTAGCAAATGTTTTGTTATGTGCTATATTAAGGTACTGCATAAACTTTGAATTGCGGCACATACAAGCTTTATAAATTATATAGTTTCTCGCCCTATTAGTTCAGGTTTGTTACGCGCATGAGAAGGTAAACTTCGGGCATTAAACTGTATGATTGTTATATTGTTATTCATATATTCTTTTACGGTGTAATTTTTTTGTGACTGCTCCTGGGGGTGTAATTTAAGGACTGTTTGTCTTAATGGTACATAACTGAAAATTTAAAGAATGCTGTAAGGAAATTATTAGTGTTTGAGGTTGAGAGACTTGCAGCGAAGTCAGGCATGGTCGTGTTTTTAGACTCTTTAGATAGGCACTGACTGAGAAGTTATCAGTTGAAATTTACGGCCAATGCATAGATGAGGGCCGTAATAGTGTATAAAATAATATTGATGTACTTACAGGAACTGGCGTACTATATAATATTTAATATGTGGTAGAATAAGCGATAGAAGTACCATAGGCTTTTTGTTTGAAGATAGAGTTCGAATTGTCAAAACATTTGAGAATTACGATTGTGTGTTTTCGTTGTAACCTACTGCAAATCATAACCAGTAAAAATTATCTGTTTTCATTTGTTGAAAACCGAAAGATTTACAACACCATACAGAGTATATCCAGCAAGTTTTGTTGGCCTCTAACTCCTTTATTTTTCACCTCCAGCTGCACCCTGGTTAGTATGGCATCATATTTGGACTAAACGAGTAAAGTATTTCAACGGAAATGCGCACTGAAGTCTAAGGCCATCTGGGTGCAACCAGAGGTGAAAATTACCCGAGCTGGAAATCAACAGAAAGGCGAAGCAGGGGCTGAGGCGAAATTAGGTCGTTAAAATGCCGTTAAATTTGTTATTGTGTTGTTAAATTGTTTGGTTTTACACTTATTTTTTACGAAATGATTTCAATTTTTCTGCAAATTTAAAACGATACACGGCAATAGATAAACCTTGTAAAATTATACAACATTTCACTACCAAAATCACCAGAACCTCAGGCAAAAATTCTACCGGAGACGGAGATCGAATTTCTGTCGGAGACAGAGGCTGACCTCCGGTTGAACCTGAAAGGTTTTCCGTTCGGCATGGAACACTGCTATTGAAATTTTCGAGCATGGGAAAACGATACTTTCCATCCTCATCAACAGTGGGTAAGTTTTTGTTCTCCCATCATTTCAGAAGTTGAGTATCGTTTGTACGGCCCATGTATAGAACAGGGCCGGAACAGTAGTATAAGCAGATTCCTAAGCCTAAACGTAAGGATGAGCCTATTCCTAAACCTAAGCAAAAATTTTAGTCTAAAGTTTAACCCTTTCTCACATAGAGTTGACTATGGGCAACTCAGCGCAGTGTTTATATATACGTTAACTAATCAGACGTGAGAGCCCCCTCGGGCTCGAGCGTCAAGCCCTATAGCTGAGCGGTGATGGTAAACGCCTCCCACTCCAGTTACTGGAGTTCGGGTCCATGTTACTTTAAGGGGCGTCAAGCTTTCTGGTGGGTCTATAAAAGTCGGTTTAGATTCTAGATTACATTTTTTGTTTAGGCTTAGGCGTACGCTTAGGAACACTTTTTCGGAACGCTTAGGCTTAAGAATACGCTTAATCTACTGTTACGCTTCTTAAAGTAACATTGGCTGGAGTTCGAATCCTAGCATAAAAGTAGGTCTCAGATGAAATAGAAAATATTCAAGTAATATAGGGTTAAGCCAAAAATTTTCAGTTTACCACCTTTAAGCGAACAATTTTCAGCTCGCTATCTTTAAACTGACTCTATTACAACCCCTCCAAAAAACAATCCGGCCCTGTTCTATTCATGGGGCATTTGTGCAGTATATATACGCATCCAATTGGTTCATTCAAGAGGGCTTCGGTCAACGTGAACTCGCCGTAGTTTCAAACAATACAAAGCATGATATGGGGTTACCGTGCCTCCTGAAGCCTCCACGCTAAACGCGCTTCGTTATCATGCTCCTAAACGATCCAAAAGTTCTTTATCATCGATTTTAGGTGTCAATATGAATTCCTTAGTGTGGGTATTTTGCAGAGAGTGTCCTTTCTAAATAACTGGGATTCAAAGGTGGCATAGCAGCTCCAACTTGTAAGTGAAAATGATGCCACCATTTGTGTAGTGCGGACGAAAAAAGTGTCTATACACACAAAATAAATTGTCTCGAAATTTTAAGACTTCGACTTTGTTACATGTTTAAAACGTTAATGTCTTGTATTTCAGACATTAATGACCTTAAACAGCTCAGAAATTTGTATCTGAAACGGTTAAAACATAAATGTTTCATATTCAAGAAATTACTATTTACAATTTATAAGAAACAAATTTGTTTCTTGCAAAAAATAGTCTTTTATATTCAAGAATTCATTTTCTGATTTTTATGTCTGTAGAAAAAGTTGCTCCGTTTGTATTCTTAAGAGAAAATAAAAACGTAGATTCTAAAAATAGCAGCTTTAAGTATTTGCTGAGGTGGACATACAGTCCATACGTCGCTGTGTTTACGTAAGTACGAACTCTTATCGCTAATACAGTGAAATATTCGTGAAGAACTTTATATTGGTACCTACAAATTTGTGGTCAGTATGTCGAACAGGCCCGCAGCAGAAGTATAAGTAAGCATATTCCTAAAGCTTAAGCTTTAGAATGAGTTTATACCTAAGTCTAAGCCTATGGGTGCGCTATGTTTGTCGTGCGGCACTGTCAGTTACTGTACGGTACCGTACGGGAGTAAATTTACGTACGATGCCGCACGGTAATGTGCGGTGACTGACGGCGCCGGACGTCATTAAAAGTATATAGTGCCACCCTAAGTCTAAGCACAAAAATTAGTCTCCTTGTAATACAAAATTTTGGCTTTGATTCCTGTTGACGGAAGCATACCCCGTATTCCATTCGTTTGAAATATATAAGTACCTGCGCCTGTAAGCCTAGGTTCGGGCCTAAAAGCCAAGAACGACGTTACGTCGTGTTTATGTATTGCTCTTTTATGTCTCACTATAGAATTTCAACAATTATCGCAAACTGTTATGTTTAACGCAATATTTGCTTACATTTAAATTTTCGAAAATAATTATAAAATCCACTTTCTAAGGTTTATCTTTTAGTTTTGTTGTTGGTTACTCCGGATAATGCCATTTATCTTAAATGCAGGTTTATGTATGGTTTTATGTTCATATATCGGCAAAGAATAATCAATCAAAGTGAAACTGTCACGAAGTCATTAAAATGTTCGCGCACGTGACACGAAACGTGAGGGATGAAAGTGTTTGCAATTCGGATTTCACCGGGAGGCAGAAAAACACCAAATCATGGGCGTTCAAATTCGGGGGCACTTGGGAGGCCGTGAACCCCGAAAATTCGGTCCACGACCCCTAAACTAAGAATTGACTGAACATATGTAACTCTGGGCTTTGATTTTCATTGTTGCTTTATGTGGCATAATTCATTGTTGCTTTATGTGGTATAATTCATTGGTGTCCCTCCCATTTAAGTTTTCAATGCAGACGGAACTGAAGCTGCAGCTCTGTTTCACGCTCACGTCGATTGTGGCTCGAACGCTCGTTTGTTCGCATTTTTTGCATTTTGATGTTTAACTTATATAAAAACTCTCACATTTCTCTATTTCCCTGCGTTTAATTGTCGTTTATTGACTGCAGTTATTTGCCGATTAAAATATCATGATTGCAAGTGTTTGATTTGACTAAAATTACAACCTCAGACGCAACAGGAGACAACAGAGACGCAACGAAAGAAAGCGACAGAGTGGAAGAAGAAAGAGACAAAGAGAGAAGAGGAAGAGAAACAAAGAGAGAAATGAAGAGAGAGAAGGAGACGGTTCTATGAGCCGCCGGCGTTCGCCGGTTGGCTGAACAACTCGCGACTCGATTCCGGTGTCAGTTTTAAATTTTAATGCATTTAAAACGTCGAACAGAAATTTGTGTCGAGCAATTATCGAAACGACAATTTATCGTTCAAATAACACGAAATGACTCTCAGAGTTGAAATGTCAACAAAAACCATTGCGGTTCAAAGGCTGAAATTATGATCAGAGAGTGAGTGCGTTTAAGAAGCTAAATTGTTTTCTTTCTCTTTCGAAACCTATTGTTTTGTACCCTGCATATTGAATCAAACGCCCAAAATTTCTCATTTTGGATGACAGCTCATATATTTGGGTGACATTTTATTGCAACTTTAAAAACGTGTAGAAACTGTCAGGTTTTGAAAATTGTGTTCAAAGTTAACCAACAGGAAAAGTTAGGTAAAAGTTATTAAGTTTTAAGTGACCACGTATTTTAATGTTTGGGGCCTGGCGTTCAATTTATGTTTAAGTTTGACATGCGCTTTATGCTTGTGTATCAAGGAATACCTAAATTCACTAAAACAGGTTAGTAGTTTTAAGTGCCTCTTGAACGCAAATTTTGATAAAATTTAAAATGTGCAATAGAATAATAATGCAGGGAAGCTGTGTTGATTTTGAACCAGTTTTAAAATATCATAGGAATGCCTGATTGAAAAAAAGACTTGTAAACTTTGATTTTGAATTTAAGGTCCGATTTCAACTTAAAAACCGATTTAAGTGACGTTTGTACTTTTAAATACATATAACTGCAAACCTGAAAAGTATATAAATTTATTCAAATTCGAACTTGAACCATTACCAAATGGCCCATGTTACCTTTAGGGCCGTTCCGGTTTCCGGTGGGTGTCTAAAAGAGTAGGCTTACATTCTAGACTACATTTGTTTGCTTAGGCCTAGGCTTTGGAATACGCTTAATCTACTGTTACGGCTTAAAAATAACATTGGCCGCCAAGTTTATTGGCAAATAAATATAACTGAATTCAATTTTCCGACATTTACCTTTTATGGATCTTTGTAAAATGTCAATTTAACTCACATTTCTGTGTGCTCGTAGCCAGGTGTGTCATGGGAGCTCAACATAAGTACCCTTTTGTTCAATTTAGAAAATTTTCAGCATGACATGCCAAGTCTGCAAGCTCTGTGCACGCATCCGAAAATATGTATACCCCTTCAGCGTTTTGAGCTGGCCAATGGCCTGATTCTGGACAAGGCAGTATCTGCTTTAACTGCAAACGTCAATGTACATTTTAACCATAGGCATTCTCTCTCAAGTAAATGCTCAGCTCACAAACTATCATTCAATCCGAAATCTTTCTGACCATGTTTGCAGTGTTTTTTAGACAATATATTCATCAAACAATGTCATCTACATCGGTTTCGGGTATAAAACCCCCTCCCCAAGTGTGTAATAATTTCAGTGACAAATGTTTCCGCAATAAAAAAACTCGTACAAACTCCCGTGTGATATTTTAATTGTTTTAAAAATTTAAAAAATACACACAAAAAAGCTGTCAAATACGGTATTTGAAACAATTATTGTAACAAAAAATTAATCGCTTCATGTCATAGGTTTTGACAACGAATGCAGATTTTTATTGGCCAAAATTTGTAAATATTGCAGTTTAAAAACGCCAATCACGGTTTCAATATTAGCGACAAGGGGGATAAACTTTACGAATAATTTTAACTACTTTATTTTTGGAGCTATTTGGTTTTACGGACTGCCGCTTGATACAGTGTATATTTTGGAACCATTAATACAATATCCTAGACTATTTTTGTATGTATTTTACAGCCAAAAACGCTAAAATTTACAGTGTTTGCAGTCTGTGAGTTGTATGCTTGAGCTTAAATGTGTCAAATTCGAAACATTACAATGTTAAGGCAATTTTGAAAACAGTCGTGTGTAATTTAAAAAACAATGATTTATTGTAAATGCCAGATGTTTTGCATTTAAAAATGGCCATAGGTGTCTCCTGTTACAGCATTACAATAGGAATACTTTTGGATTCGTTTTCAAATTTGAAACATAGAAACCATTTTCCTTTGAATTATTTTACAATTATGAAGATAAATTCAAATTGTTGAACTGATATATATATATATATATATATATATATATATATATATATATATATATATATATCTATATATATATATATATATATATAATATCAGGGCGCAACCGGATATCCGGCTACAGCAAAATATCGACATGGTAACAATAACGCTGGAAAACAAGCAGCACAGTTCTATTATTCGTAAGGCTAAGCCTAAATCCAGCGTGAAAATGTGTCTATAAACTTAGTCTAAGCCTAAGCAAAAATAATACAATTCATTGATTGATAGCGGGATTTTTCATCTTCACGCATTACTTGTTTCGGCAATATCTACTTCTGCTTTTTACAGGTCCACCAGCATTTGCTGAATCCTTGACTTCTAGTGTCGATTCCAAACCACCGAGATTCAAGAAACCAAAACTTGCCAAATAGCGAGACTTGCTGAGACTGAGACCGAGACTCCCATCTCTGATCTTAGCCACCTCTGACTTACACAAAACTGGATGCCCTTAAAGGGAAGATGAGCCAAACGAATATTGCAACTGAACGCAACGCTACAAAAACATAGAATAGTAGGTACAATAGGGGTCGTTGTTAAAATGCTAGAAATGCATCGGTGTGAGATGTTAAACTTCGTCTCGTAAACACTTTGGGTACCTTAAGCCACGGAAGGAAATATTCTAATCTATGTTCTAACATCTGAATGCAATCTAGTATTAGATTTGAATTCATTATCCGGGTCCGGCTCCGTCAGTTTTTGGTATATACACACATACACATAATGGGCAATCCAACGTTGAACCTAATTGCAAGTTTGTTGTGACAAAGTTGATGCCGGTACCAAACTAAACTGAAGGTTATACCAAGAGTGCATAATACAAGAGTGTGTAACTCTTGGGGTTCCGCATGTTACAAAATGCACCACCGGGCGTTGTGTTTTTGGCCCAGTTAACTTTGTTTAGAGGGAGGTCGTAGTCACATGCAATAACCCTAAATTAAGCTATAAAGCGGATCATTTTTGTTGCCAGATACATAAAGTGTTATGGTTGTTACGGTTCGCACAGGTTGTACCCTCTTCTAAATAAGGGTGGTAGGCCGATAACGCAACGCGTGCCGGGTACATTCGTTTCAACACAGAATGAACCAATTGCATACCTACTCTTGTTGAAGTATGCATCATCCACTCTTAGTTAAACCAAGAGTGGATCATGACAAGCATGTGCAACTCATGGAGTCCCACATTCTACAAAATGTACCAACGAGTGTTGCGTTTTTGGCCGACCTCCCTTGTTTAGAGGGGGTCGCTATTACATGAATACCCCTAAATCAAACTGTAAGGTGGCAATGTTTGACGCCGCATACATAAAGTGTCATGGTTCGAACTGACTAATCCCCCTCTATATAAAAGAGGTAAGACAAAATCGGAACGCGTGCCGGGTACATTCTTTTCCACACAGGGTGTACCCAATTCCTCATTTTTGTAAAAAGAGTCATCATCCACTCTCGGTTAAACTGATTGAACTCAGTCGATTATTCAACCATGGAATATTGTGAGAATTTGTCGCTGTTAATCAACGGAAACGAAATCGGTTTCAATTTAGAACATTTTCTATCTTGGGAACAATCAGAGGCAAACATGGCAAGAGAAGTAAGGAGATGAGAACAGACAGACGCGCGAGTTAACGCTAGTTTAAACGCGGATTAATGAGGCCTGGGACCAAGGGACTGGCCTGGAAACGCGGCTTAACAGACTCAGAAGGGCGAAACACTTGTTGAATCGGCGTTTGGAAGAAGTTTTCTTATCGCCTTATCTCAAAATCAATTTAGATTTGGGCCTCGTAATCAAGGTACGTTCATTGCTTGGCCAACAGAAACTGGGGAAATTTGTGGCGCAAAATGCTGCACTTTACAACACGTTTTCTGGTTTTTAGTTGAGCCAAAAATATGATTGTGGCTTTGATTTTTTGGCAAATTTTCGTTAGTTTCAAAATCTTTCAATTCAATTGAACGCATGGAATTGTCTCTGCAGCATTGTGCAATTTCGTACTCTGCACTTCAATGATTGCATTTTGCATTCTCAAAACGCATAATTTGTGAACACAATTCGGTTCGTATCGCATTTAGCGGGGTCCTAAATAGAGTTTTCCAACGATTCCGTTTCTCGAATCCCAAAACGGTTTCCGGAACAAATCAAAATTTCGTTCATTTGAATTTGCACAAAATGTGATTTTGAAAACAAATTAGTAAGTTTACAATCTATCAGCAGCTTCAAATGGATGTTAACAGTTTGAAGTTAAATTTACAGTTTAAATGTTTTAATCAACCAAAGTGCGAATTTACATTTCAACCAGGATGGGTTAAAGTTTTTTACTGTAAGATACCAATTATTAAAACTCCTTCATAAGTAATATCAATTTTTAAGTTTTTCCCATATTCATGGTACCAACAAAACTTTTCCCATAGTTGTAGATGCCGAAACTTTAATTGATGCGACAACCCGTTGAGTCCTGGGTGCAGTCTGGGTCGGAAGTTGAAAACAATATCTTAGTCGAAGCTGGGACGGGTTCAAAATTAGATGACAAAATCATGTTGAATTACTAGAACAATCAGCAAAGCATTGTCAAAAATGCTACAGTGCACAATCCCATTGTTGCATTTATCGCTTTTACACAGTAATCTTAAGTGTAATTTGACAAAATTGCATGAACCACCATGAACGATATTCAGAATGGTGTTTTTGTGGAAAATAAAACGGATTTAATGAGTTAAGGGTTTGCTCAACAAGCCGCCATATTGGTATAGCATAAGATTACATTTACAACGGGAATATGAACAACACAAATTTCAGTGCGGAATTATTAGAGAAGGTCATGAGATGCTCAAATATGCAAAAAAAATTTAAAAATTTCACCATTTTCATTCAAACGCCAGCTAACAAGCAGTGTCACAATTGACGTGAGGCTTTAATTGAAACGTGGTCCTGTCAAGGGGTATGGAGTTAACTTGAATAGTGTCCGAAAGTTTTGCAGAAGCTTAGCCGAATTCTTAAATCTAAAACACTTTTAATTTCCACTAAACCGTATCCCATAAATGTTTGATGGCCAGCTTAACGCAATTTCGTCACGTTCCTTTTCAGATTACTGTAGAAGCGATGAGTACAACGATGGGTCAGCGCAAACACATCGTCAAAAATTAATATTTAATTTTGTTTTTGTTTGCGAATCTCTACTGTTAAAATTTTCACAATTGCCAAAAAGTTAGAATTAAACTTGCCGAAGTGCATAACTTTTTTTTACAAATCGCAAAAATTTTCGCAGCCAAATTATACAATTGCCGAAATCTGCGGCGGCAAAAATTCTATGCTGAAGACGGGACCACAGGCTGATTTTTTGCCTGAGTAGAAGATTAACTCCGTTTGTGTCCTGGTGCAGGTCTCAAACTGTGTGCTATTAACACGCTAGCAAAAAAATTTTATTTTTCAAAAATGCCGAAGTTTTTGTATAAAATCTATCGCTACCTTGGTAAAGCTTAATTGATATTTCAGAACGTTGCTCTCTCACTTTGGCTAATGTAAAGATTAGGAGTGGAACGCTTTTCTGTGGGATTGCAATAGAGTAAACTTAAGCTGTAGACTAATTTTTGTTTAAGCTCAGGCTGAAGCAGTTTGTTTATCGTCGATAGACCTAAACTTACCCAACTGTGAATGTGATGCATTTAAAAACCTAAACACCAAAATCCCCAAAAATTAATAAATAATGTTATGGCAACGGTGATTCTAGGCCGAATCCAGCAAAATCTGTGACGAGTAATGAAAACTGCAACGACAGCGTTGACACTTGTCGTATATAAAACGGAGAAAACAGATCAAGTTTCATGTGTGACACAAATGGCATCAAATGGGGCTTGCATAGAAATGGATTTGGCACTAAAGGCAGCAGGAACGCGATAAGAAGGCTCAGATGTCATCGTGTGACTGAAGTAAAGTGTTCCTTTTGCAAACACCGAATATAAACAACGTGTAACACCATCCAAAGTACATTTGATGCCAAATCTGCTTCAAAGAAAACCCTGTTTCTCGTTTACGTCCATTACCACTTTATTCCGGTCGCCGAAACATTATAATCCTTTCATGGCGAAAACTGTCATTGGTTAATTTACTGAACAAATCGGTGTTAGTTTATATTTATTGAATTATCGCCCAGGTTGAATACTTTTAAACCAGAGCTTGGACGATAACATTTTTACGCAAAAGGTATCTATAATAGGTTAACTAAAAGTAAAAAACGCAACGTTTGACCAAAAATTTGTTGTTGCGTTCAGTGTATGTATTTAGTTTTGCGCATAAAATTTCTACTTCATTTCCGAAACAGGCCCTTGTCGCAGCATTTCTTAGCGCCGCTGCTTTCAAATATTTTGTTTACAAGATTGTGCGCTAACAAGCATTTTGGTATTTATTTAGTTTTCAGATTTGGAATTTTGAAAATGTGAACACTTAAGGACACAATTATTGAGCAGAACAGAACTCAAAGAGACAGAAAACGGAGGAATGGGAAACTAAAGGAAAGAATGAAAGAAGCGACAGTTTGGAATTAAAGAATTAGGAAATTTGCACAACAAACGGCGCCTTTAAATCGCCGAAAATGCTTTCGTTGTAACAGTTTCGAGTGCAACAAATTGCACTTTTGCAAATGTGCAAACAGAAGCAGCAACAGATGAGCAACATTTAATAAGCTTAAAAGTAGAGTGGATACAGACGAAAGAGAGAAAACGAGAGAGGATGACGTAAAGCAGGGGCGAAGAGAATATACAGATAGTGGCCGGGAAACAAAATTATTCAACTGCATTTCAGTGGATACTCTATACGTACTTAATTGCTTTGCTTTCACTGATTCGACTCTATTTGTGATGTTGCTGTACTGGTTGTCGCCGTGTTGTTGTCGTTGTTGTTGTTGTTGTTGTTGTTGTTGTTGTTGTTGTTGTTGTTGTTGTTGTTTGCTGTTGTTGTTGTTGTTGTTGTTGTTGTTGTTGTTGTTGTTGTTTGCTGTTGTTGTTGTTGTTGTTGTTATTATTGTTGTTGTTGGTGGCGGTGTTGTTGTTGTTGTTTGTTGTTGTTGTGGTTTTTGTTGTTGGTGTTGTTGCTGTTGTTATTGTTCTTGTTGTTGCTCTTTTTGCTGTTGTTGTTGTTGTTCCTGTTAACGCACGACTATAAATTTTGCTACTAACGCTAAATTTGTCAACAAATATATATTTAAACTTAGGTACTTGGTGTACGAATTCTGGATAATTCACGCGTAAAAGTACAGAATAAACCTCTTTTTGGAACAGAAGTGGTGGATGCTTAATGTGTGAATGTGAATACACTGCAAAAAATGGTTAGTCAAATTGACTCTCTCCGAAATAGGCTCTACGGGACTACACAAACTGAGTCAAATTCGACTCCGCCAGAGTCAAACGTGCGATTTAATGAGTCGAATTTGACTCTGGCTGAGTCGAATTTGACTCAGTTTGCGTAGTCCCGTAGAGCCTATTTCGGAGAGAGTCAATTTGACTCACCATTTTTTGCAGTGTATGCTCTCTTGTTGATCGGTTTGGCAGGTTAAGTTTGATACCTCATTGTTTAGTAGTTCATGTTCCTCGATGCTGTCTTGAATAGTGACCATTTTGGTTTCCGACCAAATTATATCCGGGTCTCGAGGAAATTTGTAGGCTTTGAAATAGTTAAATTTAAGCGTGAAATAAACACAAAATGTTCATGAGTGCCGTAACAAATATAAAAAAATTTGCAAAAGCCAAACTTTTCATTGGCAACGCTTCGATGAGTATAAACGGATACTGAGAGTAAAACGGAAACGGATTGTGTTCAAAATAAGTGAAACAGAAATAAAAACACAAAAGTTTACAATGATGATTTATTTGCGATCCAAAACACTGAGGCACGCAAATATTGACCGGGTTTTCTAAAATTTTAAAGAAAAAATAGCGGAATCACCGAAATTTGTAAAATTATTATTCAACCCCGTGCTTTTAATTCTTGTGTTAAATTAACTTTCGCATCTTTTACAAAAAAAGTTTTTTCGCTGTTCTTATTAATTACACTAAAATGTTAAATCTAACACATATTAAGTAGGCATGGCATTGCACTAATATTTGGTAACCCAGTCACCAAGGGGCGGATTCACAATGGAAGGCCGATGTCGCGTGCGCACCTCTCATCAGATTATTTGGTTGATAAAATAATAAGGTCACATTATCTTACAAATTTTAACATTTTCGTTACGAAAATGACGTTTGGTTTCTCGTTCGTTTCGTTGGCGAAGGCTTTTCACCATTTATAGGGCGCATATATATCTCTCTGCCAAAAATTTTCCGACCGGCTACTAACAGTCACCTCTTTACAGGTGACTAATATTCAGTTTATATATGGTTTAAGTTTTTATACTAGGTAAAGGCCAATAAACCACTTACATTTGTGCATTTTTTTATCTCCAAATTGGCATCCTACCTCAAAAACGTAAGCTTATAATTCCTTATGTTCAAGCTTACAGCTTTGGTCAAACCACTATAAGTGTCTCACTTGTGCGGAGTTATTACTGTAGCACGAATGTGATTTGCTAACTGAGCTCAATTTTGATTGGTTGGTTGCCGTTTGTTTTGCTACAATTAAATTCAGCAATTTGATTTGTTCGTATTGTTTTGAGGCTGTATTCTTTAGTTCTGATTGCTCAATCGACTTATCCACTGATCACGCAGTTTATATCACAAGATGTAAATCTGGATTATAGTGTTTGATTCGTTGATTTTGTTTTGAGACTGTTTGTGTAAATTGTGATTGGTTTATTGAAATAATCCAATAAACCATAGTCTGTTTTACCTTCGAAAATTGTTATTCGATTGGTTACTTTCGTTACACAATTTATTTCCACAATTTTGATTGGTGTTGATCGAAATTAACCAATGCAAATTCACGATTATAGTTTGTTTCAACGTGGCAAATCTGATCTGAGTTATCAGCAGGCTTTAGAGATGCATGTATATTTTATTGTTTAAGTTGTATAAAAGAACCAAATACTGTCCATTAAATATCAAATAGATTGAAATCAATAACCAAGTTTAAGTTTTTGTCACGATATGATTTGCCTTGATTTCCCTGTTAGTTTGCCTCGCTAGCGTTTGGCTTTTAGGTTGAAAATTTTCCAGTGGGGCCAAAATTTTCCGGGGGGGGGCTGAGCCCCCGGCCCTTTTCTGGCTATGGGCCCGCACTAAGTATTGGGATAAACGCAATATGACACTAGTAAGGCACAAATACGGAGCGAAGAACAAAATATAGGTTTAGTGTTCGGCGGTGAGTTGTGTTAAACTTTACACAGTTTTTGTTCATTGCGGCATGAATTTGCGAGTTGTGATAAGACTCTGATATCAAACGAAACCTGGGAGTTGATGCCAGAAAGCCATGACTGACCAGCATTGTAAGAGCTTTACAACGCAATATTTGTGTTGTTTGGCAGAAAATATTTTTATTTCGTTGCGGTTCTGAACATAATAATCACATGTGGAGAACAGAACATTTGACAGAGAAGGAAAGAAAGAAAGAGAGGAAAGAGAAATCAAAAGGAAGGAACCGGCAACGGCGCCAGCTCGAACGCTTTTAGCTTTGATTGACATTTGAGCCTTTTGTGGTTTTGTGTTTGTTTTGAGATCGTGAAAAATGACTGTTCCAACTTCTCTCGGTCGCGTTTTGATTCGTTTGATTTAATGAAAAGCATCGGCTTCTCAACTGATTTCTGGTGCCACTGGCAGCGAATGAAAAGATAATCTTTTTTGTATTTCATTTGCATAATGAGATGCTGTGTACAATGAACATGAAGGGATACAATTGACGTTTGTACCTACTGTTTGGTATTAGTTTTCTCACAAATCTAGATTAACAGCTTGTGATTGAATGCAGCCAATCCCAAACGCAAATTCTGATTATGTACACACATGGCTTGGCTCACTAGCGGATCTAAAATGAAAACGGGTTGGGGTCGCGTTCGCGCCCTCGCAGTCGAATATTTTTTTTGGTAAAATGGTAAGGTTCCTGAATTACAATTTTTCCGTCTTTGAAAATTGTCGCATGTATACATATCATATAGTAAAAATTGCGTTTCATAACTTTTGCCAGCCCGCCCCCTGGCATAAATTACCGCATCCGCCGTTGATTTATCTGCAGTGGTGGATCCAGATATTTCTGGAAGGAAAGGGCTGCTTGAGATAGCACCTAATTGTGGAAAACACATGAGAGTGAAACGAACTAGAAACCAGACGTCATTTTAATACTAAATCTTTTATACAAAATCTCGGGTTTGATATCTGTTGTTTGCGTTGGCCAGGAGAAATCCCCTTTGAATCTGCCAGTGCTTGGTTTTATAATCCGTTATTTTTATTCTTGTTCAGCTGAGATAAATTTTGGGCCAACATAGAATCCTTGTGAATTTAACACTAAATCGTCATTAATAGCTCAAGCATTATCAAAACGGCCTCGCTATCAAAGCATTGGCCAATCTCAAATACTTTCAAGTGTATGTTGTAGCACCCATCACCAGTTAGTAATTAGTTTTCAATTTCAAACAATCGAACTGTCATATCTGCTATTCCGAATGCCGAACCGCAACCCTAAAACTTTTGTAAGATTCGAATCCGCTATGACTTCTAGTTATTCTAGTTAGCAGGGTGTCTAATGCTGCATACAAAATCGGTTTAAAAACGGTTGCAAAACGCGAAACATTTACCATTTCAATAGCAGGCGTATCGACAAAGCTATGATTCGTCGAATTCGCTCTAGAGCCGTATATATTCATATTTCCAATGGGGGCTGTTTATTCAGCTGAAAATTCATTTATTTCTGCGATGTCGAAACATTCAAAATTACAAATTTCATGTCGTTTTTGCAGTTTTTGCCATTCAAAATGTTTCATTGAATTTCAACTGAGAATTTAGGTTTTAATATTTTGTTCTTTCAGAGACTGAAATCCGTTTAAATGTCACACAAATCAACGTCGTTGATAGGAAAATTTTGATTCAAACGCCAGCAAAGCATGTGATTGAGAATATTTTTGGTTTTGGCCAAAGTTAAAAATTCTCGTTTAGTTCAACGAAAATTAGTTAAATCGTGCTTTTTTGTAGCAAAACTTTAATGATTTCTCTTGCAGTTCAGTTAAGCCGAAATTTTTTCCTTGTAAATTTGGTCCTCGGGTCGATTAAATGGTATTCATTCTTTAAACGTACCTCGTGTCATGTTATTTTGATCCAAATTCTACGAAAAATCTCGCCCAAACCCTTAAAAACCGTCCATTTAGCCACTGTTCTACCGTATTCTTCAAAATTTAGCAAATTGTACAAACACCAATTTTCGTTGGTTTTCTTCAAAATCACAACAGCCAATCGCATTTTACCGTTATTTTCATTGGCTGAAACGCTATTTGAACGTGATGTTTACTTTTTTTGGTCAGTCAAAATTCACTCATTTCAGTAGTTTTCGTGCCAAGTCAATTGTATATTTTGACGCTCTTGAAATTCGTTTTTATGTGCGTTTACCACTAGCAAAGTTTTGCAACTTTTAGCAGTCATTTTGTGCGTCAACACGTCGCTGACACATTTTGTATGAAGGCTTCTTATAAGCAGCTTAGACCACGTTTCGTTATAGACAATACAGCCCTTTCTGCTTAGGCTTAGCAACAGGCCCCTTAACCTGGCACTTTTTATTTTCCCCGCATCGAAAAACGACTCCTGCATACAGAAATTCCACTTTACATAAAAAATGTTTGTTTCATTGAGACCTCAAAACGATGAAGACCCTGTGAAGACACCGCAATTTTAAGAAATCTTAAACAGAATACAATACCACCCCTCGCATTAATTATAATTCATTATTGTAACACACAAAGTTTTATAATGAAGTATATACTTCAACTTTTTTTTGCTTTCTAGTATGAGAACGCTTAGTGCGGAAGGCTTGGGACCGGCAACCATCCATCTGCCTTACAATTTCAGAAGTTAAAAGGTGCTCCAGTTATCTATATTAGATGTTGGAGTCGGCGTGTAAAAGAGTCCTTTGTAATTATCATTATGTAACCATTTTTGTCTTATTAATAATTAAATGTCTTTACATTTCTGGTCTGTCCACAGGTTCAATGTTTATATATATATATATATATATATATATATATATATATATATATATATATATAATATACATATATATCTGCTGACATCTTCAATATTTATATATCTGTTCACAGTTTCACTGTACATATTATATATTTAACTTTTCTGCAGTTACTGTTTCAAATGGTTAAGTTTATACTTGATATTGGACTTAACAGTTTTTTCCCATGATTTTCTCTAATTATACCAAAGTAAAAAAGCATAGAAGCATTTTGTGTGACAGAAAACAACTTAAAACTGTAGAAAACGTTAGTTTATCAGTAATTTTTCCACTTAATTTGAGTCAAAATCGTGCAAAAGAACTCGCTCTTTTAGTGGCTTCGACAAATTAAGTGAATCTCACGCAACCGCAACGCCGTTGAGCTGTTGCTATTCTCTTTTGTCCACAAATTTTAAGGGTTTGAAATTAAATTGAAATTTTCCATTTTTCTTCGCATCATTAAAAAACACTGCAAAAGTATCAAATTCTGTCAGCCAAAAACAACAAAAAAATCTGGAAAATGTGGCAGAAATTGAAAGAAATTCTTTGTTTTAAAGTTTTAGAAAGTTTTCTAATTGTAATTTTCTGTCAATTTTAACCGATTAAGAACACCACCGCTGCTTTCAAAAAAGCAAATTTTGTTCTTTTTAATAGGTTTTGCGGCTGACAATTTAATAAACTCACGCGCTGAATACACAGAACAGTCAAAAAAGTGATTTTAAGAGATTGAAATGATTTTCGACTTATTTTTTTTGTTTTTAGGAATTTCTACAGTTTCAATAGTAACATTTATTTTAACAAATTCATTGGACTCCAGATTGATTCGCACAGAAATGTGTGACTAAACATTTCAATGCCACGAAATTAATTGGCTGTCGTGCAAATAACAACAACAACAACAACAACAACAGCAGTGTAGCTGATTTACATATCGTGGTTCAGTTCAACATATCATTGATTATGGCATATCATCCATTTCTAATTCCGAGGCCTTCGGACTTTTCAAGCACCGCTGCCGCGAATATGAGTTCATTCCTTGCGGCAGCACAACATTCCCAAGCAGCCGCAATGGCCGCCCATCAGCAGTTTTTGAGTTCACTGGGAAAAGATCCGAAATCAGCAGAAACGTCGGTGACTAATTCTCCGGGAAGACCTCCACTGACGGCGCCTTTCCCAGGAACATCTGCCGGGATTCGTTTCCCACCTGGCCTGTTACCGAATCCTGAGACTTTGTTCGGTGCCTCGGCAGGACTGACCCCAAATGGACCGGGAGGAAGCCTCTCAACTTCGGGTCCGAATCCTGCAACTTTGGTCGAGGATGACGGAATCACGGACGATCCCAAAGTGGAACTTGAGAGCAAAGATCTCTGGGACCAATTTCACGTGTTTGGAACCGAAATGGTCATCACAAAGAGCGGAAGGTAAGATTTTTATGTGGGATGTCTATTAATCTCTGTTGACCAACGGAGTCTCAAAAACACCCTGACGTCATTTTGAGTCTAAAATTTTTACGAATTTTTATTAAAAATTTCCTCTTGTAATTTGTTCTGGCAAATATGAGCGAAGCATGCTAAAATCAAGTGAAAAAGTAAAAATCGCAGAAATCTTGCTTTACAGAGCCACGGACAATTTTACAGATTTCTATTTTCGAATTTTATAAGCTTATTCGTTGGAAGAGTTTGCATGGTTTTTCTACAAAATTACTCTTAACTGCGTTTCAAACAATGAAATGTTGTCTGAAATTAGAATTGACAATCAGTCTACCAAAATTGTTCCAGTGTTCAGTTTAGTGGAGAACCCGTCCCTGGAATTGGCGGAGCTGATTGAAATTGGACAAGTAGAGCCAAAGCTTGTTTTTCAGCGCATAAAATCTGTCACTAAATTTACACATTTTTATTTGTTGACAATTAATCAAAGCCGCCGAAACCCGGAATTTCACTCCGGAAAATTAGCAAAATAAATATTTTGAAGTGGCGTCACCAACAAACGAAACAAGCGCAGAAACACAAGTTTTCTCTCTGATTTGGAATGCGATCTCAGGCTCGAAAATCGTTCAAATTTGTAATGTTTTCACGTTTTACAACTTTTGTCTCGACACTTAAACGGGAATGTAATCAGCCTGATTTTGTGATGTCTTTATTACTGAGCTGAAGCTGTCAACATAGCATCACGAGAGCTGCTGAAATCATTGACTCAGAAAACACATCTTAATTAACGGAGCCGGGATGGGTGGAGCCTTGGTTGCAGGCTGTGTGGTTGCAAAGACTTTGCCTTTTTGGTGTTTCTGGTGTTTACTCAGGGTTTATGGCCTTTGAAATTTGTTGTTCCAAATGACAACATTTAATCAGAGCCGAGAAAGAAAGTGCAGGAACGACAGGAGAGAAAACCAAGCAGCCAATGAAATTGTCTTCAGATCAGACGAATTAAATTGTGCAGTTGTATGATTTTATGCAAATTTTCTTAATCAGTTGCGATTATGCATTTTCTAAGAAAAAATGTTCGGAATTTCAATTTTAAGAAAATTTGAAATTTGAAAAAAATGGGAACAAAGTTTGAGCCTGAAATTTTGTGAAATTTCCATCCTATTTTGAAAACAGTAAAATAAAACAGAAAGAATGACTTCAACGCTGTTTTTGTTGCGGTTTGTCGGAAAGAACCAGAATAAAGGCCTAAAAGTCCTGGTTTAAATTACGGTTTGGCTTCTAAAACCACAGTTTGTGTCTGTAGAAAACTGGCCACAAAAGCGTGAAATTTAGCACCAGAACTAAACATTTTCTCAAAAGCGAAAAGGCAAAGTGTTGCAGATGTGGGTTTGTCTTTCGGTTTCTGTGTCAATCGTTTTTGCCTTAAACTTAATCCAATTAACTGGGTTATTTTGTCTGCCGCTTGGTTTAGAATACTTGTTTTCATTTAAATGGGTGTCTATACTACCAGCCTCTAACGAGTTTCATGTCATGACACCTAAACTCGTTTTCCAATTGGTCAAAACCGTTTTGGTCCAGAGTTAAATTTGGCGGTTTTTGATTCGATTATTTGCGTCAAACGATTTCAACCAAAATTTCAGCTAATTTAAGCAACGTTTTCTCTGTTTATATATTTATAGTTTCTTGACCATCTTTTCCGCTACAGTTGTCCCCAGTGAGGCAGCGAGTGTGATCTTCACCAATGCCGTCAGTCTAAGTGGGTTCGTCCATAACTCAATCTATTTCCGCTTTAGTTAGTCGCGGTTTCAAGCTGTCAAAATCATCTTTAGACCACAATCTTTCAGCTTATTCAGTTTCCGCAATTAGCTGCATTGTAACTGAATCCGTTCCTTAACACCGCCGTCTCATACCACGGTTATTGAAATTAGGGCCGTCGTTAAAATAGAAGGCCTCTTCAAACAGGTCAACGGGGCCCCACTGAAATGTTTCGCTGCTGTAAAAAATATATTTTGCCAAGATGGGCCCTTAAGGGCCATCGTCCCCAAATTGGGTGGTTTAGGGCGCGATTCCACCAGCACGGATTGAAGCGCAGGCCTCTGCCAGATTGCATTTTCCAAACCACTTAACAGAAACGGGCTAACAAAGGTTATAGAGGCAATATTTTGCTCTCCCTTCAAATCTTACGAAATTATTACTGCACAGTCGAACAAATTACACGATACGTTAAGCGCTCAGCAGTTTCTGTTTCCGTTTGATTTCTCAGAGATCAGCTTGGGCATAGCCTTAAACTTGAGTTTGCGAATCTGATATATAAACTGTGTCATGATATGGATATTTCCAAGAATAGGTCAACCATGTATTAAGTAATTCAAAATAATCAAAATAATGTATGCTAACGTTTCGTTGCTTATATACATTCAATATTAAGTTGTACCTTAAATTAATGAGAGGGGGGTAATTTTCAGTTGCAAATTGTTTTGGGAAACTTTAAAACTTAAACACTCGGGTTATTTCAAATAATAATTGCGTGATTGAAGCGAAGACTTAAGCATATCCTGTTTTACAATGATATAATCGTAAACCTAATTGAAATTTAAAGTGTAAGAGTATATTTACATTGGTTTAAGCCATTTACAATACTGTTGTTGAACATCAATTGCATAAACTTTATAATTGTTACCGTTTTTATGTGTCACTTATTAGCTGAGTATTTTGAAAGATTCAACATTGATGATGTGTTACGGAACAGTAAAACTGAAGCAAATTTTGACTTAAATTCAAATCCTGGTTAGGTTTTGTTCCTTCAACCCTGTCACGATGCCTTACAACGATTTGATGGGAATGAATTTATTTTATTTTTTCAGACGAATGTTTCCTCCGTACAAAGTTCGCGTTTCTGGTTTGGATCAAAGAGCGAAATACATTTTATTGATGGACATTGTGCCGTCGGACGATTGCAGATACAAGTTTCACAATTCGAGATGGATGGTTGCGGGAAAAGCTGATCCGGAAATGCCAAAGCGAATGTAAGAGACCGCTCATTCACAGCCTCGTAAGCCAAACCGAAGGATTAAAAGCTAAGCTTCAGAAAAGTTCTCAAACGAAGACTTGTTCGTTTTTAGAAAAAATGTGCTTTTTTCTCTGATTTCAGGTACATCCACCCGGACAGTCCAGCAACCGGAGAGCAATGGATGCAGAAGATTGTTTCGTTTCACAAACTCAAACTCACAAATAACATTTCCGACAAACACGGATTTGTAAGTTTTTCCGTTTGTTTTCTTTTCGACTTTTCATTTCTGATTTCATTTTTGGCCATTTTTCAAGGTGCAGTTGCTAAACATTTCAATTATCCACAAAGCTGTAATCTGGAATTGGTTACATATCTACGTATCAGTGATAACTACGTCATCTGTAGCATAAAAAGTATTAAAATGTTTTATGCAGAATTTACAGTTAAAGACTTAGGCTTAGTCATGGAATAATTAATAATCTTAAGTTTACAAGAAGTATTCTGAAAGCGTGAAACGACCTCTAACCCCATCATCACAGTAGTAACCATTTCGGTCCAGTTGTTTTCAGGCTGAACACTGAGTCCCAGTTGCTGCTTTGGCCAATTTTCACTATTTTTGCGCTGTAAAACACAATCGAGTTTTTTCGGAGTTTGCTTTCATTTAAGTTTTCTGTTTGTTGTACACAACACAGTTTTGTAATCAGCCTGTCACAGCAGCCGCTACTAATCCATTTTAATATTTTTCATTAAAAGCGGCTAAAAATGTCCCCAAAAATTTTCGTTATCAGCGAGCGAAATTTGCCCATTTTTGCGACGCCATCCTGCTTATCAGCTCCGCTTCTGTGTGGTGTTCAGTAGCACTTCCAAGTGACAAAAACGTTGTTGTGTACACAATTGTCCGTATTTTGACGCTTTTCACTTGTGATTGATTTGTTGAATCCACAAACTTTGTTATCAGCTTCTTAATTCAAAGACGTAAAGAAGTCTTTTCTCACCCGGTGATACCGTTTTAACACCTGATGGCAAACCATATCAATTAAATATGACTAAACGAGAAAAATAGGGACATCCTTAATAAAAATGATCTGTTTGTAAGATACATGGACACCGCAATTCAGTAAACAACGGTTAATGTAAACATGATTTCAGTTGGTTATGAATAAACGTCCAGAACAACATGGAACATTTTAAAGCGAACAAATCAGCGTTGAAAGTATCCAGGGTCTTTTTGTGTTCAGTTTGGACCCATCTTCCTCGAGTTGGTTTCAAGACCATTCTCGGACTTCAAGTTCCTCTAAAGGTTTGGGTTTGCATCACCAATCGTAATGTCCCTTTCAATATAAAATATTGAATATTTGTATGCTGAATCGATAGCATATCTTAAATGCACAAATTAAACTAATATATAAACTGAGTACATTTTGAGCAACTGGTTTATAACCTTTTAGAGCTGAAATTCCGTTTTTAACATGTTCGCTACACTTTTTTCCCGCAACATATCACTCCGTGTCACAATTTTTCATTTTCAAAATTTTTCAATTTTAAACAAACACTCTTTTTCTGCTCGGTGTCAACTCGAGTTAAGCTCATCGTTGCACAGAATCAAAACTTGGTATTTGCGTCATGTCGAACGCTCAATACGATTGTTTGCAACTCAAATCAAAACTTGGTATTTGCGTGATGTCGAACGCTCAATACGATTGTTTGCAACTCAAATGCATTCGCTGTTTTCCCATTGAAAACTGTCATTTCAACGTCGAAAAATTCTCAGAATTCGTGTCACAAAGAGTTTTTCATTGAAACCGCGTCAAACTGTCAATTTTAAACTTTTGAGAGATTTTGAAATTTTTTCATTAGTTTTTGTTGTGAAAATTTAGCTTTTCCGCCTCGAGTCATTTCGAGTAAGTTCGCTCGGATAAAAATGACAGCAAAGAACGCATGCTATCACGACAGTTTATAACATTTTAATTTCAAAATAGTTTATGTTATATATTAAAGTTGATTTTGAAAACAATCCAATGCTGTCGAGCAGGGTACAACCTGAGGTTCATGCAATTTCTGTAATAAAATTTTATATAGTTTTACAAAATTTATAATTTTGTTTGGCGTTATGTTTTAACTTTTGGTACAATTTGTTAGAAAAAAATTACACAGATTTCGTAAGAAATAAACGCAAAATCAACAGATTTGATGACATCGTAGAGATATTTGCTATAATTAGTAAAATAAAAATTATTTTATCTACCTAATTTCGCCGTCATCTCTGGTTATTTTTTAGCATAAAACAGAGATGGTGACATTAAAATAAAAAGATTTTTTTCTTAATTCCAAAAATATAAAACAATTTTTCAAAGTTTAGTTTTCAAAATAATTTAGAATTTTTGATAAATTTATTGCTGTATGTTTTTAATTTGAAATCCACTATTTCAACATTTTGACAACCGGAACAGTTGCTAAAGCGAACACAATAAAAATAATTGAAAAATTAATATATAAAACTTTAACAAAAACCATTGAAAACTGTTTGCGTCTAAAAAAACTTGCGACCCGATTAAGTTTTTAGTATATATATTTTACCCTTTGTCACCGCAATCAGTTCTGTTAAAATTTTCCACATTGAAAACCGTAAAATACTAATTTCTACAGCGAAATAGTTACTCAAAAAGCGGAAATTTACAAATCATTTCGCATGTTTTTAAGACTTAAAAACTTTATTTGTGTATCAACTTGCAACTGAGCGCAGTGTGTAAACGGCAACTTTGAGCTTCGTGTTTCGCTCAACAGTTAAATTATCGCAAACACAAAAGCCGTTTCCGTCCGTCGTTTCCCGAGTTTATTTTACTCCGAGATCGAGTCGTTGCTCTCGTCATTGCTCATAATTGTGCTCAAAGTTTGACCTCGATATTTATATTCGTTTTGATTGTTTATTTTGTTTTGAAGGACAGCGCAAATTTGCAACTGAACTGCCATAAAAGCTCCACTGAACAGTTGAAAATTGATAAATTTGAGCTTTGTTCACCGTTTTTTCGGTCGATTTAAACAACTTTAAACTCTGAGCTTCGAGTCTTTCTCTCTCGCTTCATTTTCTCTGAATTCACGACTTGGCCATATTTTGAACAATAATTAATGTCAACTTTTGTATGAACTCAGCGAAAATTACATTTTGCGGCTTTAAAATGCGAGTCAAAATATCAGTTGAACAGCGTTCAAAAACACGAGAAAAGTTGAATTTTGACACAGAAAACGACAGCAAAATTGCACTGAGAAATTGACCGAAAAATATCTTAAAATTAAAGCAAATATTAACTGTGTTACCGTAAGAAAAATGCTTAAAGTGTGTCAAAACTAAAATCTCAGGCAGAAAGGTACAGTATTCGCCTTACTAACTTAAACAGCAAAATAGGTGATAATCGCACTTTTGTGGAGGAAAATAACTCCGTTAAAGAAAACTTAAGAAATTGAGCAATTCGACTAAGGAGCAAATATTTCCTCTGATTATCCACGAAATTAAGTTTTAAAAACAATTTTTTACCCTTTGTGCATTTCCAAGCTGTTTTTTGCAAATAATGAAAACATTAGCATCAAAAACCACTTTACGAATTCAGAAATTATATAAATTGAGAAAAGCTGAAAAAACCAGTACAAAACAGAACAAAACTACGTTACTTTCCTTCTGTATCATTGCACGCACAGTGGGTGTGGGTAACAATTTTTGGCCCATGTAAAGATCAGGGGCGGAAAGTTTTTCTGTGGGACTAGAAAAGAGTAAGCTTAAGCTTTAGACTATTTTATGCTTGGTTTAAACTAAATAGGAATATGCTTATAATACTTCTCCGCCCCAGTTCTTTACATTGCGTTAATTTCTTACCCAAAAATTTTTTACCCGCGGGTATACTCGCACAAGAAACATCTACCCACCACCCACCTTTTACTCGCGCCTGACGTTAAACCAGTAGTTTAATGATCGCTTTGGGGCGGCTTAAGTGTCAACTTTTTACCCGCGTGATATAAATATTTTCCCGCGGGTATATCCGCGACAGAAATTGTTTGCCCGACTAAACTCCCACTCTGATTGCATGGCATCAGAAACAGATGAAAAAAGTTATAAAAAATATATTTAATCTGTAATCATTTTTTTTTGTTTTTGTTTATTTCAGACAATTCTGAATTCGATGCACAAATACCAGCCGCGGTTCCATTTGGTTCGTTGTGGAGACATCATGAAACTGCCTTATTCCCAATTCCGAACATATACATTCAAAGAGACGCAATTCATCGCTGTCACTGCGTATCAAAATGAAAAGGTGCGTCTACTGTATTTTTAGTGTTTCTGGGGCACCGTTCTAATTTAGAATTAGGGAAATTTGGATTCAAACTAAAATTTACACTGACTTTCGTTCCTGATTTTCTAAATTTGAAGATTCTTTTTGCATCACATAAAAGAAAACTTTTCACATAAAATGTTAATTTCTATGAGAAAAATTTTGTAAAAAAAGATAAACCATAGGGAAAATTGGGAAAATCTGTTGCAGAAACGTGCAAAATGTAGATTTATTAGTCGTTTCAAACTTAACTAAGTTTCAGCCATGTTAACGACGTAATATTAAACTATTTTTAACCAGTTGCAAAAAAACTTCGAAACACCATTCAATTGAAGCTGCTGACAACTACTGTTTAATGCGAAAGTATTCTACAACACTTTTGTGAATTATAATTCGTGCAGCATCAAACCCCAATATTTCTCCTGCGGTCAAAAAGTTCTTTCTTTTCACGGAAATTAGTTTCCATTTCATTTCCTGTTCACAGCAAAGAAGAACTGCACATAAATCTTGTCACAGCTCAGGCGGCGCCCAAAAGTCTCTCAAACAATGGCTTACAATTAGCGGCTGCTGTGAAATCTGACGCCTGAAAGCATTTTCAAAGGCTTTTCTTGAAAAGGGAACATTATTCTCGAATCAGTGAACAACTTTATGGAACTTCAGTACCTTTTCTGGTCGCTTTTATAAATATGTACCGATTATCACTCGCTTTTGTGGCTGCTGCGAGGTGTTGAACTCATTCTTTCGAAAGTCACATTTCATTTCATTTTTCGTCAAAAATTCACCCACGTGGAAATTTTGGTCAAATTTTGATTTCGCACTTGGAAGCTGATGTGTTAGAAAGGGCTGTTAAATAGGGACCTTAGTCTAAGTTGGCGTATGCAATTCAAAATCAGCCCACACTTTCGTGGAGTGTTTAACAAAACGCGGGACCATGCGGAATATCCCTCAGGAATAACAGTCGAAATTTGGTGTTATTAGTTCGCGTTAAAAATGCTAATTTGCAATTAAGAAACACTTCGTGTGCGAGAAGTGAGTTTGCAGATGTCACAGTTGCGACAAGCCAAAGTAACTCAATTATCCAACAAACGAAAACATCTCTTCAACGTTGAGTTCGATTGCCTGGAAATAAGTTAATCAAGAGCTTCGCTTTGGAATGAGACTGTCGGGAGTTTATTATATAAATCATGTTTAGACGGACAGTTACAGGAGTAACAATCTTTCCACACAAAGTAGGGAGCAAATCTGAATTGGTGTGGATCCCCTGTGACAGCTTGAATTATCTTAACACGGGTTCTTACAAGAGTAACATCCCTTCGAGAGAGAACAGAGGAATTAATGCTGAATTGGTGTGGACCCCTCTTGTGGTAACTTGATGCTTAAAATTTTTTATGTCAATTCTGTCACTATTTTTGGGATATTACAACTTTAATATAGTTTTTGCCCTGTGAATACAAAAATTTTAAGCCAAATTTAGAAAAAACTACGCAGTTTTGGTCGTAAATATATAAAATTAAAAGACTTTAGGGTTCACATACATTGACTGTACCATGGAACTTTAATAAATTTTAAAAACGTAAGAGATGAAAAATTCTTAGAAAGGTTCATGCGTTTAAAGCAAAATAAAAATTAGGAATTTTACCAAAAACGTAGTATATTTTCAGTCCGTAGAACCATAACAAAGCAACCCAACATTGGTTAAAGTTATATGTACAAACGCTATTGCAAACTCTTCGACGGATATAACAAAACCAAACTTTGATAACATTTATTTAAATAATAATGGCAAAAACGGTCGTTTTAATGCAAATTCATTGTGTTTAAGCAGCTTAATATTAATTTCTTTTACGCTTCAGATAACTCAACTCAAAATCGACAACAATCCGTTTGCGAAAGGATTTCGGGATCAAGGAGCTGGTAAACGGGAAAAGAAGTAAGTGAAACAAGGCAGGTTTGGGTCGTGTCCATGATAGGCAATTAGTGTTAACTTCTTAAAGCATTCGGTCAATTTTAGGTCTGTAACTGGAGAATAAGCATAAAACTATGCCTAAGCGTAAATATAAGTATCGTAAGTCTAAGCCTTAACACAATATGCGCAATGTGTTAAATAGACCAGGACATAGCATTTTAGCATTGTTTTAAAATTTGGAGAATATGTTAAATGTCTACGATAACACCAGCAATCGACCTAAGCATAGACTTATTATTCAACAAACGTGTTCCAGTTGCATTCTCTTTGTTATGAAAATAAAGCATCTTCCACTGTTTATCGCAAAGTTTCTATATTCAGAATCGCTCGCAATTCCGTGAAAATTCTGTTTCATTATTTTCAGACGACTTCTGGTAATGAAAGCTTTGGAAAGCAACTTGGCTCACGGCCACAACACCGCAGCAGGAGACCGGATAATGGATTCACTTAGGACGGGTAACGTTACCACGGTTTAATTTCAGGGATTAATGCGAAAGCAAATATGTTTGAAATGGTCATTAAACGAGACATTTGGGCTGCTCACGTATTCAGTGAAAAACATGAACAGGCATTAGATACAGTGGTTATAGTTGGGTAACTCAGGTACAAAATTTTCACCCCCATTTTTAGGCCAAGCGACAGTTTTTAGCATCAACAAACGACCTTTATGTGCTTTATTAGCAATACAAGTGTTTTGTGGCAAATTGTCATCTAAGATTTTATAACGTCAGACGTCATAGATCCGCACATTCATTTCTTAACTTACTTTTTTTATTTTCCGTTCCAGATCTTTGTTCTGACAGTGAAAGCGACGATGAATCTGATGGAACTCCGAGCGCAGCCAAAGTTTCTCGAATAAACATGGAAGAACAACGTTCAGTGAAAGCGAATTCAGGTGAAATTGAAATGAACAGCAGAAATGGCGGAGGACAATTTCAACCGATTAATGCAAATTCAATTCAGATCAATGAAAGACTTCAAAGATTTAACGCTGCAGCTGCGAATTACCTTCAACAACAACAACAGCAGCAACGACAAAAACAACAAACCAGCGTTGGGCAAACGCAGAATGGAATACCGAATTTCGCTGGACCAATCACAGGCCAGAAGGCGCCGCCACCAAATTTGACTTTGTTCTCAAATTTCGTGAAACAGGATCCAATTGCGTTTGGTGGAGCGCGCAACGTTTTTGGCCGAAATCCGGGTGCATTAATTCCATCGTTTCCAAATCACACAAATTTTTTAGAAAATGGTTTTCCTTTTCATTCGAAACCTCAAACTTTGACCGGCAACAACCAACAAAGAAATCAATGGAATCCTTCGAAAAGGAAAAACATAACAAATTTAGTCGAAAATTCAAACGCGCGTTCAACTGCAGAAATGCAGTCTCCGGTTCTTGCAGGAGCGAATCGAGATGCGTTGCAAAACAGAAGTTTTACGACAAAACAGAATTCGGCACCAAATGTGACTCTGGGTAAACCTCAGGAAAATTTTGGAGATGACATCAACGCTGAAAAATCTCCTGGTCATGCGACCAGTTTAACAAACTTCTCGAGAGAATACCCAGTTTTGGCTTCGTTTGGCGGCGGGAACTCCGGTTGTGGGACGTTTGGAACGCCAAACATGGCAGCGCTCATGAGTGCGATACGGAACGGCTTCCTTCCTGTGTTTGGTGGCCAACCTCCTTTGCCAAACTTGCCTTCTGGATTGTTCGACTACGGTCAAACCAACGGTTTCGAAGCCTCTCCATTTTTGAATCCGGCGTTTTTGACTGCGTTATTCGGAAAATCAGCTCCAGAATTAAACTCTTTTTCAACGCTCAATCTTTCCGCAAACAACACAGACAAACTCAACTCGAAAGAAGAAGGAACTCAACTGAGCAACAGTTCATCGCCAACGGAACGGAAACAACGAACAGAAAACAAAACTGACAACAACAGCAAAAGCAGAACAAACGAAGATAAAACAGCGATCAAGGATGCAAAACCGGTGACATCACGCAGAGAAAACCCAGCAACGAAACAAAACCCGAGTGAGCTATCGCTGAGCTCAGAATTACTCAAACCGTTCTACAACGGCATGCAAACGTCGTCAGCGCTGAACCCAGACTCAATCGCAAACGCCCAACAACTGCTCGCATCAACAAACGCTTTGACATCAGCGAACAACGGCAACAACGGCAACAACGGCAACAGCATCAATCATGAACTTGAATTGCTGAAGAGGCCTCCTGTCCTATGGCCTGATTATCAAACAGCTTCTCGCCGTCCCTATATTTCTCAAAATTTCCTTGAAAACAATCAAAATACCTGGCGGTATGCTCTATTTTCTCAGTTAACACGTAATTTACTTGACTCAGCAAAAGTCACAAATTCAAATTCCAAACTTTATCTATCATCAAACGTTTCAAACTTGAGTTCAGCTCCAACTGACCAATTACAACCTGAGACAACAATTTCTACCTCCAGGACTGACTGCCTTCAAGCCAAACCTAAAATTCAGTCACACACTTTTCCAATCGATTTCCAGTCTAAAATTCCTCGATTGCTACCTGATACCGCTTTCAAATATTCACAATTCGAACATAATCTCAACTTGAAGAACAAAGATACATTTTCAAAAGTGAAAGACGCAATTAAATCGTATGTAACTCGCAGTGATTCGTTACAGGAGTCTCCAGTGGCTTACGCAACTTTAACTCCTGTTTCGACGAGAGGAAACAGACCACAATCAGTGGACTCTTGTAAACCTTCGCAACAGAAAAGCAATGACGCTTATGCATTGGCTGCTGGAGGCGAAGTTGATACTGCTATCCAGTCACTAATACGCCAAAGGTCTACTAATAAGAGTGATCAGAAACATTCTGATTGGACCGTTAACATTAATGATAGTGGCGGCAGAGCTATAACTGTTTGAAGTCATACTTTGTTATTCCGCTTTTTAAATTGGACCAGGGTGTAACCGGCTTTCCGTTTCTGTTATCTCAAAAATTTAGATCCATCCACCATTATTTTTAAATTTGGTAAACCCGATGAATATTTACACGCTTCAATTGTGTTGGCAGAAAAACAAAACATCTTTGAAACTTTTATACTTCAATATCTGTTTTTCGTTTCTGTTTCCGTCATTTTGATCGCTATTCGTTTCCGTTATTTTTACTATCCGTTTACACCCTGAATTCGGCTTAAATATTACCCTGTAAGCCGAAATCTCAATTAATTTGTAACAGTTTCGGTTAATTTTCGCAAAGTCAAGCTCTATGATTAGTCAAAGCCTAAATTCTAAGCTGAACGTGAGTTCAACCTAATTAGCACTCACCAATACAGCAAAAATTATCAAATTCACACTGTATATTGTTATTTATGCAACGTATTTTTGTGTTTTAACCATGTTTTAAACCAGGGTATAACCCAAGGTCTGCCTCCGACTACCGGTGAAAAGTTGATTGCGCTCCGGCTTCGATCGAATTTCTGCCAGGGTTCCGGCAATTCCGGTAATGAAATTTTGCACAGTTTCATAAAAACTTTGCAATACAGTTTGTTGTTCGAACAGCTGTAAGATCAATTTCTGATACGCGAAAAATTTCAAAAAAATTACACGACGCAATGTTTTTTGCTACTTTACTTCGAACCGTGCAAGAATTTTCAAAGCTGTCGTCAGTCCATTCAGTTTGAGCGTAGAAACATTATCCCCTCCGAAAAATATTAAATTATCCAGTTCATCCAATTAGTGTGAAAACCAATCAGATGTCCGAAATAAAGTACTCAAACCACGAGCTCAGCGGTGATTTGACAACCGTGGGCACCTGTTTAAACTGTTTCTCCAAAATGTTTTCGCTCGTATGCAACATTTTTAGACACAAAACGAAGGGAATATCGCTCCCTTTGAAATGGTGTTCCATGTTCTGGACCGACGTTCGGATAGTCGGTCAGCTCAAACAGGTCCGATATGGCCCCAATAAAATTATTATGACAAAATGAAACCCCCGAAGGGTCGGGCCCCGCTCAATCGGGGGTTTGGGGGTTCTTCCACCGGCACTGATCATGTTTGTGAACCGAGTTATACTTGTCAATTTCAGTTTAATCATACTTGTAACACAATGCACAATTTACATATTAATGTGATCAAAATAAAAACAGTATTTTCTATTTTATTGTGATTGCATTGTATTGTTTAAATTCGTAACGCTAGCAATATATAAGGGGGGTGCAGAATCTCGCCTTAATCCAGAACGATATTTTGTTTCTAGTACACTTATTCCTTAAGCGTTTTAGACAAAGTGCTGCGAACAATTTCGAATATTGTCGCCAACTATCGCTTAGCATTTTGTTTACGGTCAAAGTTTACCGTTGACTAATTCGAAAGTCATAAGGCATTTCGCCAAAAAGTAGTCGATTCTTCAAAGCTTTAGACTATTTTTTACTTAGGCTTAGGCTTAATAGGCTTAGGTTTGGGAATATGTTTATACTGACATTATAGCCCTGTTGTTTAACATTGGCTCCAAATTTGGTTATCACTGTTGGCACCACAAGGTACAGTGTGTACATACGCGGCCGCTGAAGCCCAGCATTATTGTCTAACTGCATTTTACAGTTCAATCTCGTGGCCCATATATAGAACAGGGCCGGATCGTTTCCCAAAAACGCTATAATAGAGTCTGTTTCAGCTTTAGACTAATTTTTTCCTTAGGCTTAGGCTTTTTAATAGGCTCATCCATACGCTTAGGCTTAAGCTTAAGCTTAGCCTTAGGAATATACTTATACTACTGTTCCAGCCCTGTTCTATACATGGGCCAATCTCGTAATATGGTAACCCCTACCGTATTCATAAATTTAGCAAACTGTTCCCGGTTTCGCTTCGCAACATTAGTATAATTTTTGTTCAAAATCATTTGAGACAAATTTGTCTAACAAACATGGAATATGGCCAGACTCCAAACCTGTAAGCCTGCCGAACATATTATGTGGTCCAAAAATTTTATTTATTGCTTACGTGGCGTTTGCAATATTTACAAGCCAGACTATAAATGATATTTCCACGGAGGGATAGAAATAGCTTATGGTACCGAACACCCCCCCCCCCAGGATTCTCCTTTGGCTGCGGGCATAACCAGACGCTAAATACAACATAGTAAAACGTTCAATCACAACCAGACCACTTGTGCCTAAATCAGTAGTTTAAGTACCGTTCTCGCATTAAACCTAAGCCACGTGCCGTCATTATTTACTCTTAGCCCCAATCCAAACGTTTGTTTGGTTTCGATATCTTTACCACTCGGCTCGCCCGCAGAGGCCCCAAATTTTATTGAAAAGGCACAAAAATACAACAGGGTGCACGCGGATGTTCAATTTACCATCTCTATTCTCAGTAGCTTTTTTGCTGTTATCCTCAAATGCGATATTTGCAATGAAGCTCGTGTTCTGAACGACGATAAACGCTTTAACAATAGGTAAATAAGCGTAAATTATTTGACATAAACCCACGTTTAAAACAAACCTTTTCATTTGTTGGCTTCAAAGTGTTGACCTATGCAATGATCAAGGGCGGAAAGTTTTTCTGCGGGACTGCAATATTGCGAGCATCGGATGAACCAGATGCATCGCAACATTTTTCAACGCAACAGCACTGGTGGGATACATTCTCATAGCGCGCCTGGATCGGCTACGCTGTGGCCAGAAATTGTTACCACAGTAGGCAAGACTTGACTTAAGAAAAAACTTTTATTGTTCTAGTAATTTTTAACTATTTTAAATGTTCTCCGAAAAAGTTCTACTAATTGTGGCAAGTGTCCATGTATAGAACAGGGCCGAATCGTTTTCCGGCGGGTCTGTGATATATAGTCCGTTTGAGCTTTAGACTAACTTTTTCGCTTAGGCTTTGGTTTAGGCTTAGGAATAGGCTCATCTTTACCATTAGGTTTAAACTTAGGTTTAGACTTAGGAATATGCTTATACTACTGCTCTGGCCCTATTCTATACACGGGCGGTGGCGCGGGTGCTCGTATAATATGTAGTTTCAGGTTGGTTATTAGACCGAATTTTGTTTCAAAGACTAAAAGTTAACTTTTCAACAACCGGTTTAACTTCATACCTCTAACAAATGGACGGTTATTCCACCCCAAAGGTTTAGCGAAAATGACACGCGGGTGGTATGACACGTTTTTGCCTGGCGCACTTTACCCTGTGACAAATAGCACCGATTTTAAGTCACGCACTATCAGCTTATAGTAGTGAGCTTTTACGCAGGGCGTATCGCCTGAATAGCCATTTAGCATTTGAGCCGCAAGGTGGAATAAAACTCACGTATATAAAGTATTTGATTTTATTGAGGGTTTGCCAAATGTAGGAGTTCATAAGATAACGAGAAATCAAGACAGAACCAACGAAAAGGTAACGTAAGCATGTCGACACAGCCCAAGACAAATTATATTTTAGTAAAGCTAAATTTAAAATTTTTAGTTATTTTAAATTAAATAAAATGAGAAAAATAGTTAAATTTTGTGAAAATTTCGTTTTGTCCATAGGCTTGAATACCGGTTTCCATATTTGTACTCTATGATTTACAGTTGTTGCACAGTTGTAGACGCCCCCCCCCCCAAATTTGTCAGCCACGCAGTGGAAAACTTAGTTAAAAATACTGGGGACATAAGTTTGCTAACGACAAATAAAATGCCTGAGAGCTTGCTATTTTGCCCCACCGTAATTTTAAAAAGGTGCCGCTTCAGAGTTTACTTTAAAAAGCGGCACGTAGTCAAAGACCACTGAACTAGAGTAATTATTTATATTTACACCCTTTGCAGGTCAATTTTATACGCAGGGTCAGGGTCTATAAAAGGGTTATAGGGGAACTAAATAGTTCGATTTGAATAATGTTCGCTTAAATTGCGAGATAAGCGTTAAAGGTAACATTTTATAGGGTGATAATTACAAGGTCATAACGTTTAGAATACGATATAATAGTCTGTAAGTGTTGACAATTTATATCCAAGCAAAAACGGGGCTAAAGTTACATCCGGTAAGCTAAACCTAATTGTGCGCAACTGGTCATAGCTAGGAGTTTGGTTTTAGGGGTGGCCAAATCGACGTTTTCTGTACTGATGTCACTCACACCAAACACTTAAAGCTGTAATACGCCACATACGTATTTTGGGCAAGTTTCCAACACAATTATTCTATTAGACGATTTGCATACCGCTGTTTATGCATTCGCTAACACTTTTGCTCATTGCGCAAAGACGGACAACTATACTTTGTTTTAATAAGCAGAGATTTTATTACACTTCTATGAATATATAGCAAGGTGCACAAGCTTTTATTCACATAAACGATTGTTTAGAATAATTTCAGCGGTTTTAATACAGTAAAAAAACAAAGGGAAGTACAGCATCACACGGCAAATGTATAGAACAGGGCCGTAACAGTAGTATAAGCATATTTCTAAGCCTAAGCGTATAAGGATAAGCGTAAACCTGATTCTAAGCCAAAGCAAAAAATTTGTCTTAAGCTTAAGCTTACTTATTGCAGTTCCGCGCAAAAACGGTTCGTCCCTGATGTTTACATGGGTCGCACAAGCACGAGCGCATATATTTATGTGTTTTGTGATAAATGTAGCACGTTGCAATATTAATAACTTTAGGTAATAATAACAATATTGTAATGATGGCATACATGCGGTTGCGGGTCTTTGGTTTAAATCAGGTCAGTCTCACCGGTCGAAAATAACCCGCACAACTCTCAGCCATAAAGACATTATTTAGAGTTTAGTTGGTTAAAAGCTGTAATTAATCAAAAAATAACTTAAGTAGAATGTTAACACCGCGATAGGGTGCGCTAAATCGCACCATCGCGTGAGAATTCTCCGTTTCCGGTTCCGATTGCTATATTTTGTAGTCGCACTACAATCATGTTTTCACTAATGGACTTAGAGGGGGGGGGGGGCGTGTCCCTCGTCAGCAAATTTTTTGTAATAAAATAGTTAAGTTCACGTTACAATTTTTCAGTTGTACATTAGACTTTCATAACGTTTTCAATCCGCCCCTGCATAAGTTTCTGCATTTTCCGTTACATGTTTCATTGAGGGACACTACAGGACGGTTACAGTAGTTTAAGCATATTCCTAAGCCTGAGCACAGTCATAAAACGCTTAAAGATTTAGCTTATTCTATTGCAGTCCAGCAGAAAAACGTTCCGCCCCTGATCTTTACATGGGTCATGGGCAAATACAAATTTGTGATTAAAGCGTAAAAAGCGACAGTAACCACGACACTTGAGAAGTATGAGCAGAAAAAGAAAGCCACAGTCACTATTTGACAATGCCTGTGTTGTCAAATTTGGCCAAATCTGAAACAAAATCCGATATTCTGTTCCCATCCTGATTTGAATGCTAATGATAGGGTCCATATAGCATTGTTGCTACAAGATGTACGAAGTTAGAAAGGGCCTTAGTCCAACAAAATTGCTCGTAACACCATGCAACTATGGGGACAGGAGAGCCACGGGTCCTGAATAATTTTGAGGGAACGAAATGTCATAGGACGATTTTGCCAGAAAACAATTGTCGTAGGACGATTTATCCGAGGGGTCAATTGTCGAAAGACAATTTCTATGGGAGAAGGAATTGTTGTCCTAGGACGATTTCTCCCGGGGTGTGAAATTAGCCCGGGGCGACATGATCATATGCGATATTTGTATGATACCAGTAATGTAATAACAGGGTCGCTGTTGCAATTGTAACGTTCGCACACGGCCCGTAGCCAACGGGTGAGGGCGTTGGGGTTTAGCCCCCTAAAAAATTTTGCCCGCCTAAATAATTTTCAACCTTGCTTGTAAGTCAGTCGACGAAAACACTTTTATGCCACTCCGGAAAAAATTTTAGCCCCCTGGCACAGTGAGAGCTGGTTATGGGCCTGGTCCACAATTGCTGCTGTTTGCTTGTTTGCAAATCTTCGCTGACAGGCTGTAATTGCTACACACGTTTGAGAATATCGGCTACAGTAACAGGGCTGTAGCTACGGAAAGGCGCAAGATTGGTCATTTAGGGTCATCTTTGTCTCCTCAGCCACCAAACATTTATCTACTGCGTCGAATGAATTCCATGTGACGCAAATTTTGGCCAAAGACTATATTATAGCACAATTAAACCTTTATGTCACCCGTTTCCATTTATTACAACAATATGTATGTGTATATATACATATATACATACATGTATAACATATATATATTTATAAACTAAAACGGCGGAAACGTTATTAATAAGTTTGTCTAAAAAATTTTTTTGGCAAATTTCTCTTCGGGATCATGTTTTGATATATAGTTTTTGACCTGATTTGACCCAGAAACCAGGTATAATTATGTCATCAAAATTGACAGTATTTAAACCAATAATATCACATATATTTGGACGTAGATTGAAGCATAACGTGGTTTAAGGGCCAATATTCTCAAATCTGTGTAGTCGCTGCAATATCGCCAGTTGTAGTGTGATATCATGGGGAATGGGGTTCGCATAGGCGATTGCCATGAGTAGTGGCGGATCCAGGATGTCAAAATGGGGGGCCAAAATTTCACATGTAAAAAACTTACTTTTGACCCGCACACAAACCACGAATTACTGTCATAAAATTGCTATATAATTTTTGTCGAGATGCTGTTGGAGGGCCCACGGCCGGGGTGGGCCCCCCATTCATCCGCCATTGGCCATGAGTTGCAAAGAGGGGTAAGATGGGAATTAATTTAAAACTGCTGGGACCCCACCAATGTCGCTTTCAGTTGATTTCAAAGAGTCACTGAGATGACGTTCTCACGCAGGCATAAGGAACTTCCCTGTAATGCAAGTTATGATGTTTCCAGCATTCTCATCATAAGCGACTACCCTAGATATCTGTCACAGACAAAGCATGAGGGTTCGTTAGGCGAGTAGACTTACCCTTTTAGAAAGAAGCCCTTATGTTGACCCCATATAAAGGCGTCCCCACGGGGGGCTTTGGGAAGCCGCGCCCGCCCGCAAATTTGTTTGGTTCTCCGTCCAAATACACTGGGTTAAACTGAACAATCTTGAATTGCAATTGCAGGGCGCGTCAAAATTATTCGGTGCCCCGCAAATATAATTTTCTACGGATGCAGCTGACACCATAGTTTTTTATAGTTCAATGCTATATATATTGTCGACGGCATCTTAAGAAACTTTTCTTCAAATTTTGCATTGAATGCCTTGCCGGTTTGACAGTTTGTACAGCTTTGACCCGTATCTTACTTAGCATTTGCAAATACAGGCGTAATTTAGACCACTGTGACTATTGTCGCTACGGTTAGCGATGCTCATGTTTCAAATGTTTCAACGAATCAAGAACTCTCAAAATTTGCAAATTACAATTGTCGGACGAGATCCAGTCACACGGACGATTTTTTGCACAGCTTCAACTCATGCTTCATTAGCGATAACAAATAATCGTGGTATATATCTGTATTACAACCTACATAACTACCAGCAAGAGTGGATGATCACTTTATAACAAGAGTGTGCAACTGAGTACATTCTGTGTATTAAAGAATGTACCCGGCACGCGTTGCGTTGTCCTACCCCCCTTGTTTAGGGGGTCTGTATGCAGTTTTATATCGTAGTAATGCTATGAGCAAAACCCCCCTTGTTTAAGGGGGCAGGTGTACTGAAGCGTACTTTATTGTTAATCTCTTGCTTAAACCCCCTTGATTGAGGGGGGGGGGTTGAACAAAAATGCAACGCGTTCTTGTACATTTAGTACCATGCACAGCCCAAGCAGTTGCACACTCTTCTGCAAGTTGGACATCATCCACTCTTGTTACCAGCAACTTCGAAAATTGGTATTATCGCCTGGGTTCTCATTGGGATCCCACCTAAATTTACCGCAGGATTGGATAGGGTAGAAAATTCTTGCCGCCATAACGTTCCGGCTAATTAGTTATAACAATAGCGCACGGTCACTCTTGAGTGACCAGCTATCGATATATGTGTGGCACAAAATGTACCACCGGGCGTTGCGTTTTTGGTTGGCCCCCAATCAGATGTTTAGGGGAGTCGCTATTACATGCAAAAGCCCTAAAATAAACGGTAATCGGAGCATTTATAATGCCGTATACATACAGTGCCATGGTTAACACAAGTTGTACCCCCTAAGGAAGGTATTCCGAAAACGCAACGCATGCCGGGTACTTTCTTTCCTACATAGAATGCAGCTAGTTGCATACCCTCGTTGAAGTCTGCAACATCCACTATTGGTATTAGGTTGTGTATTTGTATATCAAACAGTTAACTGGTAGGATTACAGATTGCATCTGGGGCAGATATGCACTGCGTACAATTTCAAATCATGGTGTTGAATAGATATTGGGAGTTGAACCTATGGAATTATGCCGTTAATAGTTGTATATCTAATTATTTTTTAGTAGTTTGGTCCACGTTTATTTATTGAAGCTGGTCCACTAGGAGTCAACAAGATTGACGGACTCAGGGACTTATAGGCTTAGGTTTAGCTTTCGCTTAGGCTTAGGATTAGACATGTGATTAGGATCTGTGCAGGCATACACCTTGTCTTAGTGCGGGTAGGCCCTTCATTCATGAGTAATTTTTGATTTTATGGATTGTAGAATTGCTCGGACTCTTAGCGTTGTCCAGTTGTACAAGTTTTGCTGTCCGCCGGCTACTGTGATTCTAAATTCACTCTGAATAATATTTTTCCACAATTAAAATTTTGAACTTCAATGATGGCAATTTCCAAACGTTTTTACCACTGTAAATACATGTTTCTAAATGGTTGCAGTTGTTTGGGCTTCAAGCAACATATTGAACTAATGACATAGCTAATTTTTGTGACAAGATAAAGATAGGTAATTTTGCATTGGATTACCTGGTATAATAACCGTGTTGTACCCGAATTTTAAGTATTTTAATATTAACCGCAATAGTCGATCGAAAGGCACAAAATTCCAAAGACAACATTAATACACACACATATATATATATTTAGTTGTACTTTTAGCTATATGTAGCACCTATTATCAGTTGGCAATTGATTTGGAAATTTTTGAGCAATTAAATCAATCGTGTTTTATGTTACGAATGTTTTTTCGCTTACTGCTGGGAGAAATTCGTTTGTAGTCCGATCCAATGCCGTAGTTCGTTTGTTTGAAAACCTATCGTTAACCGGTAATAGGTGCAATAGTTTTTGGCGAATACGGTCCAATTTCTATCATTCTGCTTAAGACGCCCTTAAAGTTGTGGCGGGCTCAAGGCGCGGCAGCATTCCTGAGGGCAAACTTAATTCAAACTTATCTACTATATGGCTACTGTAGCGATCCGAATAAAAAAGGGCGTGGACTAATATTTATTTGGCCTCTCCAACTTGTATCCCACTTGTTGTTTAGTTACGGAAGTTACGGACTGTTATGTAAATTTAACCCGCCCTCCGGCACCATTTGTTACCGATACATCCAGTATTGCAACTATCCGTTGAATTAAACAGGCCAATTTTTCAATGCAGATATAAGCTGCAATTAGTTCGATTTGAAATTTAAACTCACAAAATTCATTCAAAATGTTAAAAATTTCAAGTGCATCTGTTATTTTTTCATAATTTTTTTCAAAATACCGGTGACTATTAGCATACCTTTATATATTGCCAAAAAACATCTATATACATCAATACTTGCATATTTATTTAATTGTTTTCGTTATTTTGAACACTATCCACTTTCCGTTATTTGCACTTTCGGTTACCCTGGCATATCCTAAACACAATTTCATCTTTAACTCAGCCCCGCAAACTGTCCAAAAACTGATTCTAATATCCCCCAATGCTCTCCCCTCTACCAGCTCTAATGAGTCTGTATAACCAAAAACAAATGTATAGAGTGATAAACCCGTTTAATTAGCGTTACCTTTCTAGTTTTACCGATCTACACAGCCACAAAATCGTGGTCGCTTTTGTCTAAAATTATTGAAACTCTCTGAGTCATTATTCTATTATACTTTACTGAGCGTCCGGGTTATGGTGTCAATTCTCTAAAATTAATCACACAACAACAACAATAAAACATAACAAAGGTTCGAAAACTAAATTATTTTCAGGGTTTCAGTTGTGGTCTAAAGGTGCCTGTCTAAGTATCACAGTTCTAACGACCAATCATAACAATTGGTTGTGATTGCAGAAGCGTTGCCACGATTTCATTTCAAATGGGTATAATTTTATGTAATGGTTAGTTTTGCGAGCGAGGGTAACGAGCGAGAATTTTACTTCTGAGATCAAACAAGGTTGATTTTAAAGTTTGAAGACGTGCTTTTTCTAGGTTTCCTGCAATTTCGGGGCTGATATATTTTCTTCATAACCCAAAGCATATTGCTACAGATTGGCAGGATGGCAACTACGGGATCGGGGAGATTCAATTCCTTTGTGAACCAAACACCACTGTTCAATGTAAAGTTTTCTGTGGGATTTGTAAATTATTTAGTCGAATTAAACTAATTCGTTGGCCCCTCTGAACTGTTGTTTTGTTATGATTTCGACCGACGGTGACTGCAATAAGTTTGACTAACGACTTAGTTTAGGATGCGAAATAAAAGGTAGAAAGCTAACACAAATCTCGTTATAATTATTGAATAATGTAAATCAATAACTAACGCTTTTAATTACATAGCTAGTAGGTTAATACTTAAAGTGCACAGAGGGGGCATCGTATTTGCTGTTAAAACCTTACCAAGGGGAGAGACTGTATTGCCCATGGACTAAAATTAAAAACTGTATTAAAGAATGATGATACTCGTGCCCAGAGATTTTTCCGAACTCAACCAATACCGGTGTGTTTCGTGTTCTCCCGGCGCGACAAGACATAGTGGCAAATTTACCTTTACGCTTGAACTCAGCGGATTTATTCTTTAGGATTAGTTCAAACTTTAATTCTAATGCTAGTCTAATAAACTAATGCTTACCGAAGACCAAAGGCTTAGGCTTAGAAATACACTTGCATGCTAATGGGACATGAACGAAATTAACATAAGCCGGGGAATATAAAAGTGAAATCGTCCGGGGGAGTTATAAAGGCATCATGTCATCATAAAACGGTTATTACCTAGGGACAAAATAGCAAATCTATTGCAAGGTTTATAACTTTTCGGTAATTGACATTCGACAGCGAAAATGATGCTTAATTAGCCTGGTTTTTGAAGCGCCTTTGGTAGTGTTAGCGCACGCACCTATAAAGCCAAACAGGGAACTTTTGCGAATTCAATTATTTTTGCACTAGCTAAGTAATTTTTTTACAAACAAACACAAAAATCACTATGCGTATATTCATTTGGCGGTAGAGCTGAAAATTTGTCAGAAAATAGCTGATTGTTTTATATTTTCGATTCAAAAATTACGTTTGATGTTCTCTATAAAGTGCTAAATATGACAAAATTTTACATCGCTCACAAAGATTTACTTGCCAACGATTAGCGTTACAGCCCCCCCCCTGTCTCGTATACCTGTTACCAGATGGGGGTGCGGTGACATGCTAATAATTCTAACCCGAGTCGCGAAAGCGGGTTTTGGTTTGTAGCTCTGATTTTAGAGCTTTGTTTAGGCTAATTATCAGTGACGAAATGGTCACCTAGCGCAGGTGATTACATTTCACTTTTAGCGGTGTCGAATATAGCAGCGAGAATAACATAGCTATAAATCATTCAAATTAATAGATAAACGTTCAACAGATAAGCTTGGACCGACTATTAGCATATTAGTGTTAACGGCCAACTCATAAGCGCTGGGGGGGGGGGGTTTAAGTAAAAGCAAGTGCTTTCACAGAGGGGTTAAGTTTAGGGGACATTAGCTTCAAAATGGTCCTGCATTTTTCGTAAAAATGGTTGCTGATACAAAGTAATTTGTTCATATGTGAAGGATCTTACCTCACAAGCTTGATCCTGAGATTGAGCATAAGCATTAACAGTAGTATAAGCATATTACTGAGCCTTAGTCAAAGCCTACGCGTAACGATGATGTTATACCGCGACAGAACTGAGTTTAAATCGTATGTACTCAACGACCAATGCATAGAACAGGGCAGTAACAGTAGTATAAGTATATTCCTAAGCCTAAGCGTAAAAATGAGCTTATACCAATGCCTAAGTCCAAACAAAAGATTAGTCTAAAGCGTCAACTTTATTCTATTGCAGTCCCACAGAAAAAACGTTCCGCCGCTGTTCCTTAACACGCTCCTACTCAACAATGCTGGTTTAACCTATTGGCATGCAGATTTTGATTTACCAACTCATTAAATACCGTCTCTTCTAAACAATTATTGGTTCCTGTTTATATAGCAAGCTTAGAAGTAGGTATAGCCCTCGACATGGAACCCTACTCGTATAGATGCTATAACTACTTTTAGAGTTAATTTTTAATCAATTTATACAACGTGTGATGATATATATTCAGTTGAACAATTATTTACATCGGAAAATTATTAAGCATGGCGAAACTGACGGTGAGATTGCGATATTCAATTGTGGTATAATATCACTGACTTTCTGCTTTTCTCAATCGCCAATATTGCTGCAACTTTTCAATTGCAATTATTCCTGCAACTTTTCAGTTGCAATTTATTCCTGCAACTTTTCAATTGCAATTATTCCTGCAACTTTTTAATTGCAATTATTCCTGCAACTTTTCAGTTGCAATTTATTCCTGCAACTTTTCAATTGCAATTATTCCTGCAACTTTTCAGTTGCAATTTATTCCTGCAACTTTTCAATTGCAATTATTCCTGCAACTTTAATACACCACGATAAACGTTAATTAAACAAAAGCTATAAAAAAAATTACTACAATTTTACCTGCGATGCACTAAATAACACTGGTCTGACCGACCATAAATTTGGATTAATGGCGGCCGCTGCTGAAAGGCAGCTGAAATATTGGCTTTTGAAATATAATTTGCTAATTGTTGAAAAATATTCAATAAACAATGTTTGTACAGTTCTACAAGAGTTTAGAGGGGGTATCGTCTTTGGGCCCCCTCGATATCTATACATCTGTGCACTGATATGTATATATTTTGTATGTATATGTTTTACAATATTTAGCAATAATGTAATGTATGTATATATGTATATATACAAACATAAATACATATGTAATAGATATATAATGAGTTCGTATCATGAACTGATAACCTTGGCGTATCGGTCAGCTTTTGAGTTTGAACTTTATTTCTAAGCTGTAAAATGAGCGCAGAGCATAACCGACTATATTTCTGGCTTAGAAAACATAAATTCCCACGGATTCTATAGTTTTACAGGGCGGTTGCAAAGTACACTGTGAATTCCAGTGAGTTAATTTTAACTCAAAATGAGTTGAATCACTCAGTCTGAGTTAGGACTACCAGAATTCACACTTCTGAGTTGACTCAGCTCATTTTGATTTAATAAATCAACTCCCCTTCATCGGAGTCAATTCAACTCACAGCGAGAATCAAGTCAACTCAGAGTATATAAGTTAAAGTTTACTGTTATTAACTCGGAAACAACTAATTTTCCGTCTGAGTTGATTAGTTAACTCATTGGATTTTACAGTGTAGCCGGTCAATGAGACGTGGACCGCATTACAACCTTTCGCAGTTTAAGAAGCGAAAATAAAAACCAACATTTTGTACTACTAAGTTGAACGCTGAAATTGCGTTTGTACACACGCTCCACGAGTGTTCCGTGCTATCTATTATAGGCATCCTTTTAGAGTTTGCTCTGGATCCGCACCTGTTCATAAACAGTCCTGTCGTGTGTAGAATGGTTCCCTGTGTTGTGGCCAAATGTTTGTTGAGGAAGCTTTTACTGTTGGAAGGGGGGGTCATATGTATATAGTACTAGTGATTTGTTCAATTTGAAGAGAGATGGGGGTCAGATGTATATCTAACCAGTAAAAATTGTTCAATTTGATGAACGCGTCATTGACGAAACATCACACATTTATACATTATGCGTAAATTAAATATTTCAATTTGGTGATATGAGTTGAACCGCGGAATGCTTTGATAGTTTAAATTTTTTATGACGAAATATATAATTATTGTAACGCTGTTATGTATTGCACATGACCGTTGAAATTTTTATTGTTTCATGCATCCTGGATACGGGCACGTATCCATATGGGGGCCAAGGTGCACTCAAAATAATATTTCTGATATTTAAGAAAAAATTTCTTACATTTGAGAAATATGATTAGCAAGGTGCACTTGAAAAGTATTTCTGTTATAATAGAAATGTTTTCAAAAAACGTTTTGAAATAGTCTGAAAATAAACGTTTTCCAGTTATTTTTAGAAAAATTGTCTTAACTAGCAGCAAAACTTTTCAGATTTGCCACAGAAAACACTTTTCTGAATAAATTCAGAAATACTTTTTTGTGTGTGGTTCAGCCCTCGCTGGAAAAATCCCCGCTAGAAATTTTTCAACCTTGCTTGTAAGTTATCGAATACGCTTGCACGCCCCTCGTGAAAAATTTTAGGCTGGCATGTTGAGTTGACTACGAGATGCCTGGACATCGCCGAAGATAGAAAAACGCAATTTTAAATGACACATCAAAGTTTCGGCCCATGTATAGAACAGGGACGGATCGTTTTATAAAGGGGCTATAATAGAGTCAGTTTAAGCCTTAGACTAATTTTGTTGCTTAGACTTAGGCTTAGGCTTAGGATTAGGAATAGGCTCATCCATACGCTTAGGCTTAGGCTTAGGAATATGCTTATACTGCTGTTCCGGTCTTGTTCTATACATGGGCCAAAATTGCTGTAAAGAACCTGTGTCTCATTTCCACTAGAGACAGTGCAAACATCAACACTTCAAATCTAAACAGCGTTCAGGACGACACAACATTTATAAGGTTACTTGAAATGTCACCAAATATTGCCGAAAACTTCAGGAAAAATTCTACCGGAGACGAGATTTCGAGTTTTTACCAGAATCATAGACAAACCTCCGATTGTATTCTAATACCTATGAAGAAACAAACCATTATGCTTCAAGCTACAAGTATGTAACAGATCTAATATAGTTAAACCTCGTCTTCCGTTTGTTGCCTAAATTCCCAGTCTTGTAAAGAGCCACATATTTTTACCCGCGCTTACAAAATCTTTACCCACCGTTATAACTACGTCAAACCTTCTTACCCGACCCTCGCTTACCCGCGGTTCGCGGCGTGCAACTCACTGGTCGCGTACTCCTACGTCCGAAATATTTTGTGGACCCACCACTGCGTTTATCCGCCAAAATCTACAGTATCCCATTTGCTTTTGCTTAGCATCTTTCGTATCTTCTGTAATACTTCGCTATCTTATAAGTCTACGGTCATTATTCATTTTACGAGGTGGGCGAGAGGATATTAAAGAGACACGCACCCTCGACAGCAATTATTTCCACCGCTGCAACTTTAGAGTAACATCTACACCAACTATTGAAGCGTATCATGTTTTACTTTAATTTTCTGACTACTTAAACTTAGAAAAAATCTATTTTAGTAATTGTTATCGCTTAAGATACCGCAAAAACACAGCCAATTTTGTGCGTAACTTTAAAAGCGTAGTTTTGTATTAACAATAGCAAGTTATTTTAATACTCAAATATTTGTTATTTTCTTGATTAACTTTTGACGGACAATAATGGGGAAAATTGGTAACGTTTTAAACGGTTTTGAAAACGATTAGATTATTTTTGAAAGTTTTAATGATAAAACTCCGGTGTAAAGTTTAAAACAGAAATTACTGTTTTGGTTAAGGTATAAAATTTGTTTGAGGGCAAAAAATTGCAACTTGTGAGGAAGTAAATAAAAATTGGACCGTCGTTATTTAAAACGAGTTGCTGAGAAAGTTAGCGAAAATTGAAATTTTTTATAATTACTTAATAATTATAAATCAACAATTGGACGCCTCTTCATCTTGACCCCACAGCATCCTAAATTTAAGCAATACGTATATACTGTAGTGACCCGAATAAACGTGGGTAGTAAGAAGAGGGGTCCACATTTTGAGTCCCAATCAATAGGAGTCCGTATCACAAATAAGGGTCCGTAAGCGGCTTGAGGCTGTAAACTCTTATTAATGTGCACTAATATCAATTATCCCTAAAGAGTGCATAAAAATAACTACAAGTTTAGTTCGAAAGTTTAAAGCGTGCTTAAGTTTTGAAAGTAATTCCTAAGTATAACCATGCATTATCGCTCAAGCTTTTGATACAAGAAAAAACGTTTAATTCAACGGATAGTTGCGATATCGAATGTATCTCAGTATCGAGGGGCGGCGGAGGGCGGGTTAAAAATAAATAACAGTCCGTAACCGAATAACAGGGGGCACCCTCTGGAGAGGCCAAATAAATATCAGTCGCCCTCTTATTCGTGTTACTACAGTATATATGTATATAATTCTAAGCCCAATGCTAAGCCTAAGCTTAATAATGACGTGCAATAAATTGTCGGGTAGACGTTATTTCGGGTAACACGTTGTCAGTCGACGAATTGTCGGGTCAAACACATAGCAGCCTCCCTCTTTTTCGGGTCACTACAGTATGTAATCCTAAGCCTAATCTTAAGCCTTAGCTTAATAATGATGTGTGATAAATTGTCTAGTCGGCATTATTTCGGATAACACGTTGTTAGTCGCCGAGTTGTCGGCAACGCATTAAGATATCATGTACTATGCGAATAAATTAAACTTACATACGGCCCCTGACTTTGATTTTAAAATGTTGACAATTTTAGATATCATGGCACTGCCTTCCTCGAGTGCTTATATATTTATCAAAAACCAAATTTAGGGCCCAATAAATGTGTTCAAATCTCAAATTTAAATTCAAAATGACATATTCTAGTTGGATTTGTTTTGGACAAGTTTCAGTTGAAACTTATCTCAATCTCCGGCAGTTTGAAGTACCATCGGGCACGCAAAATCGGGCGCCTTCAATCCAACCAAAGAACAGTGTCATCTCACGTTTCCGGGCAACAATCCCATTGCAGTTCAGAGGCGCCCGGAATGCCAAAAGTTATGCTCGTTGCGTTTTGTACTTAAATGCACTAGCTATGTCGTTTTCATGCAAACTAAGAATTAGTCATTAGCTAATAAAACGCTAAAGTTCAACGATTTTGAGTGAAAAGCGCGATTTTTATTTTTGCTATTAGCAGCGCCGTTGAAAAACGTAGGGAGTGGCGACGCTGAGCAAATGACTAAGCGTTGTACAGTCTCCAGGGGTTAATTATGAGATGACCCTAGCTTCAATCAAATTTACTATAACCTTGTGCAGCGATCGACAAAAACTGTATTTTATAGTAGATTAATTTTCAAGCTTGTCACAGCGCTTTACTCACTACTCGCACAGTTTCACCAACCAGGTATACTACCCCCAGTACAACTTTGGTGAATTGCCACTGGTTCTTCAATTTCTCTGCCATAAACCCGTTTTAGTCACGACATTGGCCCTAACTTAACACAAACTGTCACTTCCAAAATGCGGCCTTAACGATTCCGATTGGCTTAAAGTTTGACTCGATAAAATTTCCCTCTAAAGCTGAACAATTAATAGTTGTTTTTGGAGCAAAATTAACCAAGTTAACGACTCGGACACTGTCGGTTTGTGGCATTCCAAGCTGAGCTAATACTTAATTTTGAACGGCGACTCACAGTAGCGTGAGTTATCGCAATAAAAAATACACATTTTTAACGTCGTATAACGATCGGCAAAAATCATTTCGAGCAGCGGCGTATAAAATTAATAATCCACAACTTTATTTAGCAAAGTCCAATGTTAAAGCTGCAAAATAAAATTATATGACTGCAATAAAAGTGACACGTAGTTCTTGTAACTAGCGACAAACCCTCAAATTTGTACTGTTCAGAGTTGCGTTAACCTTTACTGTGCCGGATTCCGCCGCACGTCGCTGCACGCCGCTATACGTTACTAACAAAAATATAGACAAATCCTATTTGGTCACGTGAGGTTACACGCGGCAGCGTGCGGGTATTTTTAATAAACATACACCGTTGGTTAAACTCACTGCATCATCTACCGCACTAGAAAGAATTTGAATTACAAGCCTAGGCCCATCTGGACACCCACACCCGTAGCCAATCAAATTGCTAGGGATGGGTTCAAAATTTTCACAAAAGGGTCAACTCGTGTTAGTTATGACGTGCCAGCGATGTTGAAACTTTTCTAAACTAAGGTCAACATCGTTCTAGAAGGCTCAGTTGACTTGGATCTTTTTTTGTTGCAAGCTCTCGGCCTTCTTTCAGAACAACTGTTTTATTTTGCTGTAGTGACCCGAATAAGACGGGGGACTGATATTTATTTGGCCTCTGCAGAGGGTACCCCCTTGTTATTCGGTTACGAACTGTAATTTATCTTAAACCCACGATCCGCCGCCCTTCGTTACTGATATATATCCGGTACTGCAATAATCCGTTGAATTAAAAGTTTATTTGTCTTGTGTCAATTGCTTGAGCGATAATACAAGGTTATACTTAGGAAGGTACTTTCAAAATTTAAGTACGCTTTAAAGTTTCGAAGTCAAATTATATATTTGCTCTTGGAGTCATTTAAGCGCTACAATTAGGGTTAACTGAAATTTATGGACTCTAATTAGGCTTTAGGGACTCTATCCGCTTACGGACTCTTATTAGGGATACGGACTTCTATTGATTCGAACTCAAAATGGGGACCCACCTCTTATTACCCGCTCTTCATTCGGGTCAATACAGTACACAATCACTTTCCAATACGACGAAACACTTGACTTAGGTGTCAGGTATGTCATGTCAGGCGTATTTCAATTATTCAAGTATAAAAAACTTAATTTCTCAACTTTGTTAATTTTAAAAATCATTTGCATTTTTTAGTTGTTTTCTTTATTAATTTATCATTATTTTAACTATTTTTTGATACAAAATATGCAGTATTTTTCGTTTGATTTTATTGCAGTTTTAGCAATGGCAGTTGAACCGCCAAATGCCATATCAAATTTACTCAAAAAGTTCCACAAAATCCCTCCTGTTCAAATTGTGTGTGTGTGTGTGTGGTTCCTTATTAAAACGGGTAGCTTTTGTTTATTTTACAAAATAATTTAAATTGGACCGAATAACAATAAATATATAATTTTCTCTTATATTTATTATGAATATAAACTTTATTTATTTATTTATTTATTCCCTAAAACAAATCAGTAACCGCCCCTGTTCGTTGTCCTAGAACCGCACAATCTCAGTGTCCAGTTTGCTAAAATTTAAATACTGAGGTTGGCGAATGAGAGATTGTTGAAAATTTCTACAAACAACATACAACATCCTAAAACGAATGTAGATCCTATATAACAAATATAATTTTTTTACAATTCATGTGGTAAAATTCACAGGCAGTGTGCATATACTGCGCGAAATATAACAGCAAAGTATTCATGTTTTCAGCCCCGTTTTACAACTCAAATCTAAATATGCTCTCCGTGCACACATTGAACGAGGTACTGCGCCCCAAAAAATTTTGCTGACAAAATATTCACTTGCACGCCGCTCTGTCACCGTTCTCTCATTTCTCGATATTACAGTTAAATATCAATCATCGTTTATCCGCGTATTTCAGTCGGCAACTGATGAATCCCAAAACGGGGCCCCACTCCAAGTACACCCCAACAGAGTAAAAAACCCCAAAATTTTGCGTTAATATTTAGTGCTAACATTGCGTTTGGCTTCTGGTTTGCTTTGCTCGTGAGTGCTTCACTATTATATATTGCGCGGTTTACCTCGTCAATACGTTTATACCTCGTCGAAAATTTTTCCAATCTGCCACTGCAATTGGCAGCCTGCGTTTGAAACAATTTTCCATTAAACTTCGCCTTGTGTAAAATTTCAACAGAAAAACAAACTGTATTTACTTTATTGTAAAATTTTTTAAATCCAACACCATACAATATGCGTGAAACGGTACGACACCAAATCCGCTTGGATTGTCGCGATTTTCGCCGGATTAAAATCTCGTATGGTCCGTAAACAGTTTTGCTATGAACGCAAAATTTTTTTAAATTCTTAGCATTTCTATTTCATATTTTTAATCGACAACAAATAATAAAATTCCATCAGGGATGCCAGCGGCTATAAAATATGTAAAATAACTTAAAATACCTAAGCTTACGATTTGTGCTTAGACGATTAGAAACAATCTAGGAACCTTAAAACTATGTCAGTGTTTACGTAATTCTCGGTACAACGCGCTATCACTAAGCCACTCCGCTTCACGCTCAGCTGTTCAGTTTCTGCGTTTTTTATCAGAGCCTCAATATCGTTTGTGGTCGGCATTGTATTATAACGAATTGGAATTGCACCATACTCGATGTAGCAAATAAATTTTGCCTATATTTTTGTTAGCATCACATAGCGGCGTGCAGCGGCGTCGTGCGGCAGCGACTGCCACAGTAAAGTATAGCGCAACCCTTATTCTGCAGTGAATACAAAGTTTTGTTTTAAAATCTTAAAACTTAAAAATTCATTATACTTATTTTAAAATTTAAAAAGGCAGAAGATAATAAACAAAAATTCCGCTAAGGTTACCTATGATACTGAAATAAGCGTAATTAACGAATGCTTGCGTAATTTAATCCTAAGCACAAGTGTGATTTTTGTGGTTATATTGTATTAAATAAGCTGGTTTTTCGTTATTTAGTAGCAATATTAGAATTGGCAACGATACGTATAGCATGTGTCACAAGGGGAATAGATATAGATTCTAAGCCTAAACCTAAGCCTACGTCCGGCCTAAGCAAATGCCTAATGGCGAGGACCTTGTTCATGTCCGGTATACCTATATGCCCTATATTCCTAAATGGTAACAATTTTTTAACTGAAGCTGTGAATACAAGCTTCAAATTTCGGTGATATCTCTGCAACCCTGCGAACGTTTAACAGTGTCATAATCAAGGTTATTATTAAGTAATATTTTAATAAAATTAATCTTACTGCAAAATATACCTATAAAACCATAATGTAAATTCTATTTAAAATATAGCACTTCAATCAAGATAAAGTTGACAATATTGCCAAAAAATATTGTTTTATAGAACCAAAAATTTTCGGATCTTAAATGTTAAATTGCAAAATTTTTTACGATTAACTTGGGAAATTAAGAACCTTGAATACCTGACATTTGACAGAGATGCAACCGTTTACTTATTTTATGATCTTAAGCCGGAAACCCAAAAATACCGTTTAAGACCAAAAATTTCGACTATGATTACATAAAGGGAATTTAAAAGTCTTACGACTTTGTGGCCATATAAATTATGTATATGTTTGGCGATAATTGTATTTATTTTATACCCGATTTCTGAACAACCATTCAATTTCAAGAAGGAACAATAAAAACACCGGAAGCGATATTAAATTAAGACATTTTAAATTTTTGAAAAATTCAAATAATACATAAACACTGAACCGAATATGCCCACTGGAAGTCTTCCAGTGTTCCGGCAGTGCCACTGTTGCAGTTGCAATGGTCAAATCCCACATTGGTGGATTACGATAATTAACACCGGCCCAGTATATGCAAGTGGCAGTAATTATAGTTGCGCATATACATACATATATATTAATTTTAGCCAAAGATGTCCGTATGCAAAAAGTTCCCTTGTTGCCCCAGGTATTTTCACACCCAAGTTTATTGGACAAAAATAGTGGCATGATCCTGTTGGCATCAATGCAACCCCCCCCTCCCTGGAAACTTACGTTAGGCTCCAGGGCCAATGTATTTAACAGGGCTGTGACATTAGTATAAGCATATTCCTAAACCTAAACCTAAGCGTGACAAAGAGATTACGCCTAAGCCTTAAAGAAAAAGTCGAAAGCTTAAGCTTACTCTATTGCAGTCCCGCAGAAATATGTTCCGCTCCTGCTCTCTTCATAGGCCGGCTTCTGAAATTCGCAACATATCAATAGAATAAACAAAACCGTTACACACTATTCCCAGTATTGAATCGAAGGACTGACTATCCCTAATCTGTATTTATAAGCGCAGCTGAATAAACGCTTAAACATATTTTAATGCGAGCCGAAAGGCAGTTGCAAACAGCGAACGTACGCTTAAAATGCAATATTTACTCAACGACTCCGGAGTCAATTTGTTAAAATACACCGAATTCAAAGTAGCGGATACTAAAGTTCAGACTTGGATAATAACGGTACATGAGGTGTGGGGGGGGGGGGCTCAAAGTCTGGTGATAACTTTTTTTCTTCAACTGCAATTTTCATACACTGTTAGATCCAAGTATAGCCAGCTCGCATCATGGTGTGTATTTTAAAACGCTTTCAGTTCATCAATGTTCAATTTGTCACTATTAGCTAAGTACTTTTAGAGATTTTACCAATTTCGTTTGCGCCGAAAATATATATTTAGTAAAACTGCAATGATAGTCGATACGATATTTTGACGGTGCAACTTAAAGCATAGACATTTGAGATGTACCGGATGTACTGTAATAAAACTAACCGCACATGTCAAAGTTAAGATGTTAGTGGTGGAAATTGTAATACTTTAGGAAATCAATCTATGTGAATGATGGGAATTTGGAACCGTGAGAAATGTTGATTTTTAGCAACAATTTTAAGCTTGAAGCTTGAGTACAGGATTATAAATAAGAACAAAGTCAGCTTAAAGGTGAAAATTCGATAATGATGTAGTGAAGCGAAGACAGCGTTTTATCGAAAGCTTCTACTAGTATATTGACCTCGGGTTGTGATATTTTTCACCTTCAGTTGTATTGATATTGAAAATCGAAACTGTAAGTAGATTGAACTAACTTCACGCTGTGTATACAGCAGGTATGGCAGGCTGAATTTGCAACCCGGTCCAATGATCCCGGAAACATCGGCCGGCGCTGAATTTGTCTCCGGGAAAATTAGGCCTGAAAGATTTGAGTTAGGCCGATTTTCAAAAGCCAGCTTTCATTTATGCACCAAAATACTGATATCGAACAAGTACGGTCCCGAACTCCCGCAGTTTTGCGATAGCGTTTTTTCAATCATCGCATTGAGACATGACACATTAAAATTTCGACAAAAAATTTCTTTAAATTTTACGAGTTTTGAATTTGAATTTGAAATATTTAAAAAATAAACAAACTATAAATGTATACAAATCCGAAAGATACATTTAGAGCGAACCATCGAGAGAGCGGGGGGAATCGACAGGCACCCTACGGTTTGTTAAAAGTGGATTCGTTTAACCTTTCGGGCCAACCGGGGCCGAGGTTTTGGGTACAGGAGAAATACATTATTCACAGATGGCTATTTTATGGAGCAAACGATCCCTATACCACTTATTAAAAACAATGACCACCTATACGGTTTTAGAATCAAATTGTCAAAAAAAATTTGAACAATTTTATTGTGAAAAATATCCGTGGTCGGCACAAATTTCTCACACGAACACCGAAATTCAAATCGCGAGGTGTAATTATAATGTGATCAAACTTGAGAATATTTGCGTCAAAATAATCACCACCGCGATACTTTTTAAACTGAACTTTGTCACGCCTTGAGTGTCAACCAAATTCCCTAAAGTTTTGCGTTCGTTGTGAAATTGTTCCACTCAAAAATTTACTCAAAATATGCTCAAAAAATAGATATATCTATTTTAAAATATATTAAAATAACAAAGAAACAAATGACATAATATAAATGAATAATATTTATATAAATAAATAAATAAATAAAACATGAATAAAGTAAACGAAACTTTGTTCGGCAAACATTTGTGGTAAAGTAGAATATTGTTTAGTTGTAAAAATTGGTTTAAAGGACGGTGCCAAAAAACGGCCCATGTATAGAACAGGGCCGGAAAAGTAGTACAAGCATGTTCCTAAGCCTAAGCCTAAGCCTAAGCCTAAGCCTAAGCCAAGCTAAAGATTAGTCTAAAGCTTAAGCTTACTTTTTTTCTAGTCTTACAGAAAGGCGTTCCGCCCCTGATCTTTACATGGTCCCGAAAATCTAAAGCACTATTTTAAACCTTTTTCGGGTTTCAAATAACATCTTTCAGTTTATTCAGTATCCTGTAAACTAATAATAAAAAAAGTATTATTAAGGGGGAAGGTGTCCTGCTAACTAAAGTTGATCAAAACGCTTTGTTGTAATCAGAGAAACTCTGTAATTAGCATAGGTCGCAGATATTACAGTGTCAAACCGCTGTTTTAGCATCGATATAAACGCTATTTTTAAACGCAAGAACTGTGTCGTATTTTTGAGACAATTTCAAGAATAAGGTTCGATATTATACGTTTGGCCAAATTTCAGTTTGCTAGATTGTGGTTTAAATTTTATTTTTAAAACTTTTTGTTTATAACCAATATATCACAATTGACAAAGACACAAATTTGGACAGTATTTCGTTTCGTAAAAGTTGTTTCGATTGTTTGATAACAATCTCTTAAATTTGAAATTTAACTTTTTGTCGAATTAAAGGCCGATATGGTTTTGTTTGAAGGTTTTTTTGCAAATCATTGTGTTAAAATACGCGACAATAATAACACGAACAAAAGTTGTGGACGTTGGATTTGCTTGTTGCGTCAAATTAAAATAATTTTACCTCAGTTTATATATAAACATACATGTCAAAGTATACAGGCCATCTTAACACTCATATATACATACAAAAGTGTACGGACGTTTTAAGAGGGATCCTTGGCCATAATTGCTATTTTCATATGATCTCTGACCGTCCATAAACAATTGTCATAGCAGCCAAGGCATGAAAATGTAACTACAGCCAAAAAATATGCGTTTAACTCAAATTCGAGATCAAAACTTGCGCTCAAAATTGTCTTTTTTACAAAATGTTTTTTCACTCATTTTGACAACAAATTCTCTTAAAAACGAGTAAATATTGCTGGTGTGTGCGAGTGTGTTGTTTTTAAGAGAAATTTGCTTTTTTTGAGTATCCAAAAATTAAATTTTATGGTAACTATGTGTATATATATGTCTGATGAATTTTGATTGATGACTGAACCGTGTGTGAAATACTATTTAAAGGTGTGCCAGGCCGGTAATGCAAAAGGCGCCGCCTTTTCAATCGACGCCGCCAAAAAGGCCGGGCGGCGTCCTTTGAAATGACTGGATACCTGGTTTCCGGATCATACATTTTTTGTTCCTTCTACTGTCGAATTAGGCTGAGTAAATCTGAAGGCTTTTTACAATAGTAACATTTGCAAAATATGAAACGATGTACATAACGAATGAAACATATGAACCGGTCAGGAAGTAGCCGAAGTATAAAGGTTATGCGATAATCGCCACGCTCTGGCGTGCCGTACGGTATAGTTTTGCGCTCCACAGAAAAGATTTTACCTATTTTCATTGGCAACATTAAGTGTCGGGCGGCGACGCGTGACAGCGTCCGGCACTGTAACGTAAAGCGAAACCCTAGACCAAGAGCTAAAAGCGAAACACAACTAGGTATAGCAAAAGCATGTTGCATTGGCTAATTCTGACTATATACAAATAAATTTTTGTTAAAAATTGCTATCAAACTTTTTTAATAGGAAATCTCGTCCATTACCTAAAACTTAAAAAAATGATACAATGCCACATACAAACTGACCAGCGACACAACTTATATAATAATTTCAGCCAAAATATAGAACCGGTTCGGAACAGTGTTGTATAAGCATATTCCTTAACCTGAGCATAAGCCTAAGCGTACGAATGAGCTTATACCTTAGCCTACGCCGAAGCCTTAGCAAAAATATAATTCAAAGTTTAAGTTTACTCTATTTCAGTCGTACGGATCAACGTTCCGCTCCTGATCTTTGCATGAGCTTAAATTTATTTCAATGCTGTAACTGCCAAATTTTTTCGGCAATAATTATGCTTAAGTTGAAGGTCGATTTTTTGCCGAAGATATACCTCTTATGGGGCACCCTGAATACAGTTTATGTAATAAATAAAAATATAACACAGTGGGCTACAACTTGCAATAAATTGAAAAAAGTGAAGCGGTTCTAAAATTCATTATTAAATTTCAAATTTTGGCTCTCGTGTACACGTACCATTCCACACTTTTCGAAACTTTCATGTTTTCGTGTATATAACATAGGTTCAAAATGAAGCTTATGCTTAGAATAACAACACTTTAACCAAATATCCCAGAAAGAATTTAAAATGAAACACAAGCATTTAGCGATTTTTTGATAAAAAATGTTTTATCCTACCCGTGTTCATTTTATCACCGACAGGGGGGGTCCTACTCGCTGACAAGCAAATCTATCACAGTAACTGCCTACCTTTCCTAAAAGACTTAGTAAACGCGACAGGACGGGCGAATGATAAATGAAAATTTTTAATAGTTCTTATTACGCGTGTTAACGTGATAAAATTAACATCAAAAAGCTGTCCCCGCTTAACGGCTGTTGTCGGCGCGATAATATTTTCCCTGAATACAGTACACCTTCCCGTAAACATACAAGGTGCCCCCTGCTCCACAACATATAGGCCTATCACTCCCTATCAACTATGCAGCGTTATTAAATTTAGCACAGTATAAATGTTTCGTTTTTAACACATATTTGTCTAAAACTAGCAGTAGTACAGAGTCTCAGGTACTTGCAATGTGATGTGGGGGAATGATATCAAAAAGCTGTACATAGCGGCTAATAAATTATCGTTTCAAAATAAACTTGGTCCTAAATACATGCAAAACATGCGGTCGTGTGTTGGTAGGTGCAATATTGTTGAAAATTACAAATTATAGCAAATTTTGAATATACAATCTTGATGTTGCAAATACGTTTATTTTACGCACTTTCAGCGATATATTTTAGTATTTTTTGAGTGTTCGCAAGAAGAAAATCTACAGTATGCAAGTGATTGCAAACTTGACCACAACAAAAACCGGTAGCCGGATGTGCTGGTGGTTAAAAAAGTATTCAATCATCGGACCTTTTTCTAATATAAAATTTTGTAATATAATATTCCCTAAAATAATTACAGACAGATTTGCAATGCCTATTGCGGATTAAAACCAACAAAATACTACAGAAAATTTCTAAAATATCTGTAATTTGCAAATGTAATGCCCGCTTAAGCGAACGCGTCCTATACAGCTAAGATACACTGGATCTGTGAGCCTAATCACTGTAAGGCAGCATTTATAACCAAATAGAAAATCTTAATTCAAAAATGTTTTATTGACAAAAGCCCTTTAAGAGACAGCGAATCAGGGGAAGCTTATAGACTTTACTCTTAAGCTTAGGCTTAACATTATTGAGCAGGCAATTATAGTTTTACACGGCCCATTGAAATAAAACGACAAAATTCGTAATCTTTGCGAACTTGTTCATACTGTAGAATGGCATTTAATTGCATAAGAACAGATTTCTAGCAATTGGCTTGTTCTATATCCCCACAGTGCCCAAACATTACGGGACTAATTATGTAATATTCAAATATATTCAATGTAGTTCTATTAATGTTAAAAATAGAGAATTTAGTCTTCTCACTAAAAGTATCAACTGAGTTTATCCATTCTGGCGATTTAAAACGATCAAAAGGCAAAGGTGTCTAAAGGTCCAAGCAGAAGTTGCTTGGTTAGAATGGAATACACTCAAAATAATATTTCTGATATTTTAGAAAAAAATTCTTATATTTAAGAAATATGATTAGCAAGGTGCACTTGAAATGTATTTCTGTTATAACAGAAAAATTTTCAAAATTTTTTAAAATAAAGTCTGAAAATAAACGTTTTATAGTTATTTTTTAGAAAAATTGTCTTAAATATCAGAAAAACTTTTCAGATTTGCCACAGAAAATACTTTTCTGAATAAATTCAGAAATACTTTTTGTGTGTAGGTATAACCAACTCGCTTCCAAATGCTAATGTGAGGTCATAGAACAGGCGTTCATAAGGGTTACACCGGGTTTCGGTGAAACCGCTAACAAATTCTCTTGAAACTTTTGCGGAGCATTCACAGGGTTCTTGAAGGAGCATTCAAAGCAAGTCCTACAGAACGGATGGCAGGATCGCTTTGAAGAGGGTCCGATCGAGAGCTGACGTTTTCAGAACTGGGAACACTTTCTCAGTTCTCAAAACGCTTTATCTATACGTCATTATAACTTTTTTAAAGTCGGACTGCTAACAGCCGCTTAAATGCTAATTTATCATAACAAACTTTGCAATTATATAATAGCTAATGATATTGCGTAATGTTAGTAAAGCCATGTTGGATGATGCATACTTCTACAAGAGAATGCAACAGAATGCAAACCATGCCACTGTATGTATACGGCAGTAAAAACGTTTTGCTTAGTTTACGTTAGGGGCATTATATGTGATATTCCCTAAACAAGAGTGAGTCAACCAAAAAAGGCAACACTCGGCGGTACATTTTGCTCCACACAAATTTCGGTAGTCGCACACTCTTGATATAGTGATCATCCACTCTTGGTATAACCAAGAGTGTATGATAGAAAAGAGTATGGCACTTCTCCATCTATACACATATATTTTGTGATATACGCGGACCATAATAGATGGTACTTACCCCCCTTGATTGCGGGGTGGGTCTTAACTACAACTGTAATATTTTTTATTACAAACATGGCATGCATATTTATGCTTACTGAAAGCTGCTTACATTTGTCTCGAAACATTTTATAAGCTGTAATGTTGCACGTCTTGCGTTTCTGATTGATGGTAACATATACCTAAATTTACTGAATGCAATGCTGTACCGTACCCCCCTCTCAATCACGAGCGGGGTAACTCAAAATAGGGTCCGCGTGATGCTACATCACGCTAATACGAGTTTTGTGCTTAGTGTCACACTCTTCCTTTATTATACACTCTTGGTATAACCAAACGTTGCTATTCGTTATTAAAACAAAAGTGTGCAACCGGATACTTTCTGCGAACAAAAGAATGCACCCAGCGCACGTTGTGTTTTTTCCTATCCCCCCTTATTTAATGGCCTGCGGGGCTGTATAATTGAACACTTCGTTCAATCTGACGTGCGAAAATAACTACAGTACAAGGTTTCTCCGTTTATGTTCGTAAAAAGTATGCAAATTTTGTGTTCGAAACGTCAAGTACCCCTTATATGAACGGGCAACGGGTAAGGAAAAATGTAACTTGCGCCGGTATTTTTCGCCCCATCCATTTTTCGGTCAGTTGCACATTCTTGTTTAGCGTCCTCATCGATTTTTGGTATAACCGTACCATTTCCAGTGCTGAACGGTATAATTTTAGAAAATTATGACAGAAATTGCCAGGTAGTACCAGCTTAACATTCCCTCTTTTGATATTAAGCAGGATGTAATCGGATATTCGTTTCCGTTTTCCGTAAAAATCGGTGTCCGCTTCCGTTATAGAAATAACGGAAATGGTGTTATTTTTATGTTCAAAATTAGCTATCAATCGCGTATATATCTCGCAATTTTTCACTACAGACAGGCTGCAATTGTTCTAAATGAAATTACGAAATTCATCTAAAATGTGTAAAATTTCGATGCAACCACCATTTTTTCTTTAGAATTTCTGAAAGACGGGTCAATATATATGCACGCGTCAACTGTGTCGGCAGAAAAATAAAACATTTTGGAAAATTTTATACTTCAATGTCCGTTTTCCGTTTCCGTTATTTGATCACTATTCGTTTCCGTTTCCGTATTTGAAGTGAGGAAAACAGGACTTGATCACAGAATCGTTTGCTGAGTTTGCATACAAAATACATGCTTTTAGCTTCTCGCTAGCTCCACTTATGAATCTTCCCTCAGCTTGCGTTCCAGGGTGCGACCGGATACCAAATGCTAACGGTGCCGGAGCCGGATAATTTAATATCCGGCCGGAGCCGGAGCCGTAGCCGGACGATGAATTTAAATCTAGTACTAGATTGCATTCAAATATGATAACGTAGCTTGCAATTTTTTCTTCCGTGGCTTAAGGCACCCAAAGTGTTAACGTGACAAAGTTTAACATCTCACGCCTTCGCATTTTTAACACTTTAGTAACGACCCTATTATACTATTCTACGATTTTCTAGTGTTGCGTTCAGTTGCAATAGAGGTGGCTAAGATCAGGGATGGGAGTATCGGTCTCATTATCGGCAAGTTCCGATATTTAGCAGATCTCGGTTCCCTGAATCTCGGTGGTTTGGAGCCGACACTTGAAGTGTGAGAGTTCAGCAAATGCGGGTTGACATATAAAAAGCAGAAGTTAATATTGTTGACGCAAGTAATGCCTGGTGAATAAAATTTGGCTATAAATCAATGAATTTTTATAGTTGTGCAATAATTATGCGCAGATATTCTGAAAACACGCAAAAAACTATGTAAAAACACAAAAAAAACTACGAAAAAACCATTAGAATTTTTGAAAAGTTAATTTTTTTCGGTGATGACCAAAAGTTAATCGAGACCGAGACATTTTGTAGCCGGCCTCGCCCATTCCTGGCTCGGATAAAGGCTATCATTTTTGCTTAGGCTTAGCTATATACCCAGTTTTATGCTGAAGTTTAGGCTTAACATTAGGAATAACAGAAATATGCGGAGATATATTCTGTTCCGCTCCAGAATAACACTCGTAATCCATATCTGCTTGTCTAGCGTTATTGTAACCTGATAAAGATTGTGAACGTACAGTTACATGCACATATTACATTATGTAAGACAAAAAATATGTAAAGGTAAGTCAATCAGTTCTATGGTACTTGGCACAAATACGAATGATGGTATAATTTTTGAAGTATATAGAAGTAACATCCGGCAAGTTAAAATGCTGGTGCCGGATGACGATTTTTTGCCAAAACCGGAGACGGATATCTGGATTTTCAGCTATTTCTTCACAAGTTTTGCGAAAACAAATCAGAAACTGTGTATAGACAAAATTGAACTACTGTAGTGACCCGATTAATGGAGGGGTGCTGATACTTGTTTGGCCTTTCCGGGTGAACTCCCCCCTGTTATACGGTTACGGTCTGTTATGTATTTTTAACCCACGCTCCGCCACTTTTCGTTACTGATATATATCCGGTGCTGCAATTATCTGTTGAATTAAACTTTTATTTATCTTGTCTCAAAAACTTGAGCTATAATGCAAGGTTATACTTAGTAATGTACTTTACAACTTAAGTATGCCTTAAAGTTTAGAACTCTACTTTATTTTGTCCTGGAGTCATTTATGCACTACAATTAGGTATAATTGACGTTTAGGGACTCTAATTAGGATTTAGGGACTGTATCCACTTACGGACTCTTATTAGGAATTCGGACTCCTATTGAATGGGGCTCAAAACGGGAACCCGCTCTTATTACCCACCTCTTATTCGGATCACTATAGTAATTACAAAAGCACTGGTTTCTAAATATCAATTTTTCAAAGACAAAATTTATAATATTTAAATGATTAGGAATAATTTGCCACAAAACCATAAAAATTCCGGTTCCTACATCTACAAATGCAGAAACAGGAACCAAAATAGCAATTAAATTTTTGCAAAACCTGATTTTAATCTAAAAAGCGGACGAAATTTGTGTTTTTGTGGGGTCTTCTTGGTCTCCCCTGGTCACAGTCATACTTAAATTCGTTTGTATTTGACTTACAATTAATGAACCTTGGACAATTTGTTTCGAGAACTTATAAGAAAATAAACTTTGTACTAAAATGTAATTATAATTTATTATGTAATTTTCAAATTCTGTTATTTTAAATTCAACACATTTTGTCTCAAATCGCTTCAGCACATATTGTAGCGCCCCTCCCCAAAAGCGCCATCGCAGTAAAAGTTTGACCTTCACAGTGGGTTTAGGGAGTGTTATTTCGGGGGGAAGGCGTAGACTTGCTTGTAGGTGACGGAAACACCTTTTTCTAAATTTCGAAACTGATTAATGACCCCAGTCTCGATTTACCCACGCGGCGCGGCGGTTAATACCGTAAAATTTTTCCGTTGCAGACAATGACGCCAGGTGTAAGTGAGACTACACTGCAAGTAATTAGTCTTTTATGTATTACTGCGATGCATATAAATATTGCAAACTTTTAGCAATTATTCTGCAATAAATTATTGCACATGCGTTATACGCGATATAACTGCAGTTGCAATTCGAGCGATATGTGTTGTAGTCGCTAACGGCGATTTTTTTTGTATGGCGATCGCAACATTAATGTTGGTCATTTTCGGAGGGATGCGGTTTTAAGTTTAAAATTTTACATGGTCATTTATTGACGTTTGTCTTGGTGTCGAATAACGTCGTGTTGGTATATGAGAATTGAAAATTTTTCTAAATTTTAAGATAAAAAAAGCGTCCGAAAAGGAAATGATTCGATACTTTTGAAATCGGTTGAAAATGTAATTTATTTAACAGAACAAACTTCTTATACCTCAAATGCTGCAGGGTGCAAAATGGATAGTAACGATAACGAAAACGGATAGTGATCAAAATGACGGAATCTTCGCACATGAGCTTGGTCAAAATTTCAACTCTCAGGGCCGCTACTGTGGCATCCGAGCTCCCGCGCCCCGCCTGCTAGATGGGTCCCTGTTATTAGGTATTAACCAGGCGCGTAGCTATTTAACGGTTAAGATTTAGCAAATGAACAATATTGCAATATTTAATTATCATCAATACATATTTTGCAATTTGAAACCTTGGCCATTGTATAAAACAGGGTCGGAACAGTAGTATAAGCATATTCCTAAGCCTAAGCCTAAGCGTATGGATGAGCCTATTCCCAAGCCTAAGTGTAAGCCTAAGCAAAAAAATTAGTCTAAAGCTTAAACTGACTCTATTATAACCCCTCCTGAAAACGATCCGGCCCTGTTCTATACATGGATCGAAACCTTACTTACCTACATATTTTTTCAGATTATATTACCATCCTAAACGTATACCTCGAAACATTTCCGTGTTTAATTTAGCAGAAAATCCCTTAAATTTTAATATTTTCACATTTCAAAACGTTAATTATCTATAAACAGGTCAGTAGTATTGGTGCAGGTACATTAGTTCAAATGTGCTCAGTTAATTATACTTCTCTCTCTCATTTATACAACACTAAAACATGCCTTGTAAAAGTCATTAGAATACCAGCAGAAAATTGTCTAATCATTTCTCGTTTCAAATACACACAACATTCGTAAAAGGTAATCGCCGATAACGACCCACTAATACCTTCACAGGCGCCGCTTAGATCACCGCTCGCACTTAGTGATGTTCATTTGAACGTCAAATTAATCATTTCGATTGCTGCGGTGACTCTTAATTATCTGCCCGTCTCTTTCCTTCTCTTTATGTTTTCTTGTTCACTCTGTTTCTGTCTCTTTCTTTTTGTTTTTATTTCTCTTTATCTCGCTCTCTCATTGTCACTATATTCTCCTCGGTTTCTGACTATGTTCTTGTTCTCCTCTGTCTCGTTTACTACCTTTTTTCCTTTCTTCCTGTCTCTTGTCTCTGTTTCGTTTCTGTTGAACTCCCGCTGTCTTCCCTACCTCACCCTTGCTCTCTTGTCTCTTGGTATCTCTTGTCCTTCCTTTCTCTCTCATTACCTCTATCTGTTTCGTCTCTTTCTTACTCCCGCTCTCTTCTCTATCTATGGTTGACGCTGTTTATTGACCCGAACGTTTACAGAGCTCACTCTTAGATGTGAGCACAAGTTCAAAGCGAAATATGATAACTACCAGCAGTTAAGAATAAACTCGAAAGCGCATCAAACCTTTGAATGAAAACAGAACGCTAGATCTCAAGGCCCCAGTGGCAACTTTAGACTCAATTTTTAGTAGATAAATTTATTAAAAATGCCATAGCTAGTTGATGATAGTTCTGATAACTGTGAACTTATCCCACGCGATTTCAGTACGCTGAAAACGAAGGCCCGTGTAAAGATCATCGGCGGAACGTTTTTCTGTGAGACTACAATGGGGTGGACTTAAACTTTAGACTATTTTTTCCTTATACTTAATCTCTTGGATATAGGCTTATCCTAACGCTTAGGCTAAGGCTTAGGTTTAGCAATATGCTTATACTACTGTTATGGCACAGTTCTATACATTGGCTGGCTTATATGTTTAGGCTCAAGTGTGTGGTCAAACCTGTAGGGAAAGAACCGCCATATATAAAGAAATCATATTTGTCTCGCCAACCATTTTTTAGAAAATCTTGGGATCATTTTGACACTTCAATTTTAACGATCCGAACATACTACGTATATCCCACTTTTCTATATACAGCGTCCGTTCGGTTTGTCGCCTTTTTCCCAATTGAACTCAACTCCAATCCCTCAAATTGAACGGAAGCTGTCATTGAGCTATTACGGGTAATTAATGAACTCTCTCAGCGTATCGGAGTTAAAATACTGTGCTCAGGTTGAAAATTACTACTATTTCCATACTCGTTTTACCGGCCTAAATCCGCTTATCCCAATAGATATATAAACCGCTACTGTGCTTGTGTTTCGATACGATTTTAAACAGAATTTAAATTTGAACAAATTTTAGTTGAACGCTAAAGGTGTATTGAATTTCAATAATTATCAACGTTAATTTTACACACACCATCGGTACGGATGTTAGTGCGTTTGACACTTTAATCTGGAGACATACACAGACGGTTTCGAGAGTGATTTTTGACTGCCAGAATGAAATATTAATAGTTCAGTAATTGTAAGTGGGAAGATGTACATAGAATGCAGTATGGTATAAATTCTATTTAAAGTTTGTATAACAATGCTGCAGAATCCCAAACATTTTTATCTACAGATGTATTAGGATTCGAGAACTTTCGACTGCCAGAGTGAAAATATTTGTTGGTCAGGACTGTAAAGGTAATAAGGGAGTAGGACGAGCCGAGCAGGCGAGGTGAATTTTGTAACATCTGCAGCTAAATAGATTAATTTTGAAGTTTCTAAAAATGCATACCTAATTTACAGATATATACGATTTCGAAGGTGATTTCTTACAGATCTGGTCGTGATTTGACTGAGTCGAATTCTAAATAAAGCTTGGATGAACCATTGACTGAATTCTGAGTTGCAGATTGTTCATTTAGGCCAGCTGCTCATGACTATGCATGTGAAAACAGAAATTACGTTAGAAATTAAGTGCATCATTTAACAGTAAATACGGTCATTTAACGAGCGGGAGAGACGGTGCGAATCACGGCGGTGGATGGCGTGATTGGCGCCATTGATAAATGAACATCGCGGCGGCGCGAATTTGTTGTAGTTTTGGCGCGTAAAAATTTATTCAGTAAAACGTTTACAATGATTTTGGAAATAACATCGGATGGTGAAAACGATCGAAGACGACCCAAAAAATATTGGACGTTTAGACTTGCTGTGAAATCTCGGTTTGGTAGGACGTTTGGTACCGGTTGTACCCTAAGGCTGAAATCCAACCGAGACGACGAAATGCACCCTTCCAGCCGCCCTATTATACTGAAAAAACTGCGGTATAAATTCTTCATCTGAAGCTCGCAATATGTTTTCTAGCCTAATCTATGATAAAGATATATGGAAAAAATTTCAAAACATAAAATGTAAACTCTTTCAGGAAATGCTGGATTCGCCACTAGGCGCTTCGTTGATTTCCCCAAAAATTGAAAATTTAAATTTACTATCATTCATATTGTAATATAGTTAATGAACCAAAGCGGCAGTTAAAAGGCTCTCATTCGTTACGCCAGGTGCCTCGACTAATTGTGTCAAATGTCGCCAAAAATTATAATCCTACAACGTATATATCATGTGTATGTATATATATAATGGTTAGATATAAAGGGGCAACGGGGTATTGAGATAAAATTTTAAACGAGTGAAATCCGACACGGTAAAAGCTAAATTTAGTAGATAAGTCTAGGGTGGATAAGAGTACTTTTGGAACGGATACACAAAAGTGTAAGACTGCGGTCACAGAGGAAGGCATTTAATTGAGTCAAAATGTATACAGATATAATGGATTTAAAATAATATTTCAATTCAAAAGTGTCACTTGAAAACCATTTGAATTGTTAATTTACGACTAGGCATTTCGCAGTACAGTGTCGCTCTCCCTGGTGGGCAACATCAAGTAGAATTTTAGAATGGTGTCCGGACCCGTAGCCAGAGGGTTGAGGTGCGCTCAGCCCGCGTGGAAAACTTTTGCCTCTTCTACAAAATTGTCAACCTTTCTTGGGAAGTTATTAAAAACCGTTGTATGCCTCTCCTGAAACACGTTTAGCCACTCTAATCAGGTGAGTTGGTTACGAGCCTGAAAGTTTCTAATAGAACAAGATGTAGCCGTAACAAATAATATAAGCGAACGAGCCATGGCTTTCATGGGGGTCAAGAAATTGCCTAAAATTACTGATGCGTATTTTGGTTTAAAAACCAATCAGAATTTTTTTTGCGGTCTGGAGCCACCCTCAAAAGGATCTATTTCCAACGATTAGTCCGGAACAACACAAATCCTGTAAAATCATGAAAGCTTTATCGTGTTTGTTGAGAAGATTACTGTAGCATTCATGGCGACGAAAGTAGATACTGACTATAGAGGTTGTGGGATAAAAAAATGGGACCATGTAACCTTTGCCACGTCCCGTTTAATGTCTGCAGGGCTATGTATAGTAGGCTAGGGTTTTAGACTAAATTATTTGCCTAGGCTTACATCTCAACTTATCGTTAGGTTTAGACATAGGAAAATGCACGCAACTTAGAATTACGCACCCAAAAGTAACAGTGGCCAAAAATGTGTACTTTTGATTAAAATTTGGATATTATTTAGCTAATAAAATTAAAATTTGTTAAATAATGTGAGGTAAATTTTACGTTTAAAAACCAATGTTTTGTGGAATTCTATAGCATTCCTTGCAATATGAATTACTAAAGAACTTGTGTACATATTTGAACCAGTGGCATATTCATATGAGATTGAGTGGGTTATCTTCAAAGAAAACAAACTAAATTGTTGCTTTTTGAAATGGCTTTAGCTAATCGTTAACAATGATTCACTAAGCTAATCTTCCATTACACAAATTTCAATTGCCATTGGGCTGGTTTGACTTCCTGGTTTCGTCTCGGTACAGAACTTATATCGCGTATCAGCTCATGAACTATTAAACCTTTTGGGCAAACTGTACCGGTAATGTTAATAAATATATATTCAATTTAAATATAAACACGAAATAAAACTTTTATTGTTTAAAGCCAAAACAAACTTTAGCAAATATGTTTTTACCAAAAAAACATAAAACAATTACAGAATCACATGAAAATAAGCCAAAAAGACACATAATTAAACGAAGGCAACAATATATTACATACCTACCTAGCCTGTACCTGGTCCTTAGAACGTGTAAAATTTTCAGATTAATTACAGTTCCTACCGCTGTAGCTAAGACGGCAACTTTAATTGATACCACAAGGACGAAAAATGGATCCAGTAAATTTTTCCCTCCGATAACTTGGCGGACTTTAATTGATCCGTTGTTCGACATTGTAGTCCTACCACTATTAAGCGGGAAACTTTAATTGAGCTCATAAAACTTTAATGTTGCAACAAGTAAATTTAGCTAAAATTTTCAAAAATTACTTTTTAGTTCATGAATAGACAGGTTGTAGTAACTCAACACAATGTCGTTAGATCCATATGTTCTTCGCCAAGATATTTCCAAATTCAAACGATATCTTAGGTTGTAAATCATTTAACCCAAGTGTTGTTCATAACTGTTTAGCAGACCAAATCAAAATGTTTTCTTGTCAATTTTTTTCTAAGAGAACTTGTGTCACCCACACCGCAAGCGACATAACGAGGATTGTATTATTTATTAAGGAACAACAACGTCGAAAAGTTGTTTTGCGAGTCAGTGCAACGAGCGAAAAATTCAGTTATAAGGTTTCAGGTGTTATTCCCAGAAACATTTTGCTGATTTTTCCGCAAATTTTGGCGAATATTTTCGCCGATCCCCCTTGTATACGCCGTTATAGCCAACGACCCATCGGGTTCACTTTAGACATGCCGCCCCTGTTGCCAGTCTGTTTATTTAATAGTTCTTTTAATTTTTAAAACACTAAATTTAGCCGATTTTTTTGCCTAAAATTAAAATCGTCTATAAATCCGACAAACACAACGTCCGATTCAAAACAATAATTTGATAGGAACGAGATTAATCTATCAAAATGTCAACCACAGCGTCAAAAGCCTATGCCGACGGGCAAGCAAACTAACACAATTCGGTACCATAGCAGACTACAGGGGTCGAATTCGGGGTATAGGGCTAAGGTTTTTGAGCTGTCAGGCAAATTTAAGAAAAGATAGTTGGAAAATAGATGGATATGTTTCTTTGTGAAATTTTTAAAAATATGCGACAAAAAGACACTTTTACAGGCTTCACACAAAAAATTACTGGATTCTAGCGTTTTAGACAATGTCTCGCTGTTCGGTTGTCGGACTCGAATTATACGGTTCGGGGGGGGGCTGGAAATATTTTAATTCCAGCCGTCATAAAAGTATACACCTTCGAGTGACGTTATAATAAATGAAATTATCACCAAAGAACAGTCGAGTCCGTTTTGAAATGTGCTCCCCACAGGTCAATTTAGTTCAAGTTTAACAACAATCGGGCCCGTCCAGTTTTAAAATGTGCTCCCCTCGGATCAATTTAGTTCAAATTCAAATGTATCGGATAAATTAAAAATTTTCAAACCAACCAAAGTAATGTCAATTGAACTATTTTTGAGTGAATTATTTTTCAAAACCAACCGCACTGGTGTGTCTGTCGCGTTCAAATCGGAATGGTTGTTGTGCCGATTTTTTAGAAAAAAAGTAAATTTTTATTAAAAAATGTCTAAAAATGAACGAACCCTTAAAATTTTCAACGCCTCAACAATCGAGGTCGTGACATTAGTCAAGAAGTAAAGTTGAGTTTGCGTTTTAGCGAGCAAACTTTAAAAATATACACCTAAACTTACTCGGGTCGTATCTATTTAGGTATAACTTTTCTCCTCATGGCGTAAACTAAAAAAGTTTTCAATTTTTTACAGAATAAATCTGTAATTGTGCCGCTAGTTCGATACCGCAATTTCTCGCATGAATAATTATTAAAGTACTTGTCTTACATAATTTGTCTGAAATACCAGTTCCTATCTGGGGGAAATTTCAGTCAAATACTTAAGTATTAGACAAAAACGGCCTCTTCGCAGGACCGTAACGAAATCACCGATTTTAGTCCGCAATTCCGGTAGACTCCAACCGACGTTACTTCAAACTTTAACTAAACTGCTTGCCGCTTTCACTTTTACACTTTTCGCTTTAAAAGTTGCCTAAAACTTTTCAAAAGTCAACTCCAAAATTAATCTTAATCAGTTGCTTTAACTTTACTTCTCTCAGAGTGAGTCCGTGTTTAACCTGTTTCGTTTTTCGCAACCTGTTTTCAAACGTAAAGACTGTCTTTAAATTCTAAAACCTGTCTGATAAACGTTGCACGAATAGGAAATCACAGTTCTCAATACGAAAATTGACTATTGTTCTAAGTAATATTACCTACTCGTAAATTGGGTGGCCCTACTTTATCCGTCAAAACAATTTGTATGTAATACGTAGTATTGCGGCAACATTAAAGATATACCTCTGTTTAGCAAGATAAGCTTAAACTTAAAAAATATGCTTATTTCAAGGAACTGATTTAATGAAGGCAACATTGTGAGTTTTTTACAAAAATTACGGTCCTGTATTGACAAGGAGGCTCTGGTTAAAGCCCCTGTACCCTTACGTAGAGCCGAAATTGTGATTGCTGTGCTGTTCAAAAGCGTTTTGTTATGCTTGGTTTTGTGGCACAACTTTTCACTTTTACCCCCAGTTCCGCCTGCGCGAGATTTAAAGCTTAAACCTGAGAAAATGTTTTGAATTGAATTAAGCAATCAATCAAACTATAAACAAAATTGTTCGGTAAATAGTTTTGGTTCGGCTTAAAAATTTGCCGACACACTAAAACTCATTGCTTTTTAGTTTAGGGTGGTGGCAGATTGTGGCATATTTGAAAGAGAGAGAACGCAAGGGAGTAGTCAGGATTTCATTTCATGAGAGAGTGACGTCATCGAACGCAAGGGAGTAGCCAGGATTTCATTTCACGAGAGAGTGACGTCATCGAACGCAAGGGAGTAGCCAGGATTTCAGTTCGCGAGAGAGTGACGTCATCGAACGCAAGGGAGTAGCCAGGATTTCAGTTCGCGAGAGAATGACGTCATCTAAAAGAAAGGGAGTGGCGAAGATTTCATTTCCTAACAGAATGACGTTATTTAAAAACTTTTTTACGAGTGAACGCGGCGAGTGAGAATATTGGTTCGCTTATGATCCAAAATGGGATTCAGAAGCCTGCTAAAAGTGCATCACACCTATACCCGTTGTGGACACCTCTGTGAAGTAGGAGGGGCGTAAGCTATACAATGGGAATACTTACAACTATAGATACATACATACCAACTGCACTTTGTAATATGCAATGCAGCACGGCTGTACTGAGTCGTTGCCAGTTCACCTTGTTAGGAGGGCTAAAAAATTTTAAATTTTTTAGTAGGGGCGTACAAGGGTTTTTGTTGACTTTCACTAAAGGTTGAAAACTTTCTGGGGAGGCTCAAATTTTTCCAGGCAAGACTGAGCTCCCTCTGCCCTCCCATTGGCTACGGGCCCGCGTCTGTATCCACAGTGTACATATTTATTTAAAAATACTAAATTTCGGGCAAAAAATTTTCAATTTAAATTCCTAAAACTCAAAATGAAAAAAAATACAAATGTATAATTATGTTGAGGTCGTCGGCACAGTGTAAAGTTTTTGCAACTGCAAGTTAATTGGTTTGCGTTCGGCGTTTTTTCAAAAGTCAGACCCAAATTGGCCGACATAGCGACATGAAACGGCGTGAGCCGCCCAGGCAAGAATATACGGAGGCTGGTAGACAGGTGTGTCTAGACAGCGCAGCGTTGGGTTTGCCAGGTACGGTACGATAATTAAAATGGTCAGATAAATAACACATTTTAAAAAATTGTGATCTGAGAAATTTCAGTTTAAAATTTTAGATTAAAAAATCTAAATTAATGCTTAGGCAAAATGCCTCGTTTGGAGGTTTTGGGTTCGGCAGTAAAAGGTGCGCAAGCGTTTACAGCTTCCTCTCAATCTGTCGTGATGTGATTGGTTTCCTATTTTTTCACCAAAAATCGGATGTTCAGTACCTGGACATGTATGCGTTATGTCACTTAATAGCTCAGAGACTAAAACATGAATTAACCTGCGAACTAATTTAACTTTCCCTTGACTTTAGATGCTTGCAAGATATGCCTAAAGTTGGTACGATGTTATACTAAGGTGTAAATCCGGCATAAACAAGCAATCCTAAGAATATTTGAATTTACATAACTAGAAAACTTTGGAAAAACTGAAATATTCTCAAGGTTACGATTTCAATAACATTAGTACATAAACAACATTGCAGGATTCCAACAGAGGTCTCTGGGTTCTCGACAGTGTATATGTCGTAGGCCAATCTCAGGCCAATTATTAATTGGCCTACGTCAATCTGCTAATCTAAGCAAATTGCAGTTTGGCCGGGGCCAAAGAGCGAAGCAAAACAACAGTGATGCTTATAAAACCAACGCTGATTGGTTAACGGTATTGTGTCTGACCAAATATTCAAATCTGATTAATTTATAAGTTCAATAGCAGTTTAGCCTAGGCCAAAATGCTTTTAATTCAAATAGGAAATTGCCTTAGGCCAATTAGTAATTGGCCGGAATAGCAGAATGACCTACAACATATATACAGCATTTATCACCAGTTAGCGATAAGCTTCCTAGTAAGTGTTCAGCGTTTTAGCTTCCTTGTGAGATTCAGCGGACTTATCACCGAATAGTGAGATGGGATACACGTAGTTGGGAATACTGAATAATAGAGATTTGTTCATAAATGATTATAAATTACGTAGCTACCTATGTAATTTCTGTCTTAATGTTTAGAGAGTTTATGGAACATCATTTTGGTTTCGGAATTTTATACCAAAATTTTTTGTCTTTGTCATTTCCATATTGTTCCACGGGAACTCATTTGCTACAGGTTGGAACCCTGGTAATTCAATTATACATACAAAATATCACAGAATGAACATATGGATTTTAAAAAATACAATAGTACGGTCCGAGCTCAGAGGGGGCGTTAGGGCTAGGCTTGGGTGTCTCCATAGTTTATAAAATTTGTCTTGCAAATACATTTGCTGAAAGTTACAATCAAGCTAAAAGTAAAAGATACGTAACTACAAAATTATGTACCAGCCCCAAGCGTTGTGCACAAATTAGGCCACAGCCAGAAGAGCTTTAGAGATTAACGCCTCCTCAGTATAACGGCTTCGAAAGAGGGGATACTGGAAACACCACCAATACCCCCCGCGTTTAAATTTCAGTTTGCAACACATGAAACCCATTTTCAAAATTTGGATTGAACATAATCACTTTCCCAAGTCCTGGCTATATCCACGCGTCAGTAGCTTTTGTACATGGGTTCGAGAATCGCATCCAGTTATACGGAAAATCCAATTTGAAATTTTCTACAAAGGTAACCGTCTTACAATATAGGACCCTTATTTTTAATAAAAATAAATCATTATTTTTGGTATAAGAACTTAAGATTTTCTTAAATAGTACAGAAATAAAAACCTGTGACTCTCTATGTATAGAGCAATCATTAAATTTTAAATTTAAATATACCAAACAACGACATGAAGGTAAAACAAAAAACAAATTGTACATTCTTGCAATACTGATGATGCTTCAAGTAGATTTATTAATTATCAAAATCTCGACTAGCAACAGTCCCATGCTCAGCTCACCTTGCTCTAGGGGGCTAAAAAATTTTGGTCAGCAGGGGCATACGAGGGTTTTTGTTTACTATGCAAACAAGATTGAAATGTTTCTAGGGGACTATAGGGTTTCTACCCCTTGGCTATGGGCCTGATTAGCAACAGCATCTAAGGTATGAGAATTATGTTGTGAGATTTGGATTTATATAAGCTTAGGACTGAAACTTTCAGGACTGAACTAATAAAATGTTTTCAATTTTAATAGCATATTACACGCCAGTTGTGTGACAGTTTTCTATCTGTTTTTAACCGAAAATGTATGAAATCTTACAATAGTTCACATTACTGTGGTGCATCGAATAAGAGGACATTGATAATTGTTTTGCCGCTCCACAGGTAACCGCCCTGCGTTATTCCGATACGGATTGTTATTTATTTTTCCCATGTTAGTTAAAGATATTCTTTCTTTTTAGGTAGCAGAGACTTGGGTCCGAAGGATTTTTGTAGATTGCCGTGTCCGTTAATCTTTTTTCTGGATTTAATAAAGTTTATGCTTGTTGACTGTGTGTCTTCTAAAAATTTGGACAGCAAGGCCATTGTTCTACTTTGGTCTCTTTTAAGTAATCTAAATTAGGACTTGTGGACTCTGTCCGCTAAGGGACTAAAATTAGGAATACAGACTCCTATTAATAAGGAATCAAAACGCTCTGCTCATCTTATTCGGGACTCTACAGTAACGAAAATAATCAAATATCATTCGTTTCAACTATACTGAGGTTCTAAAAACATACACATGGTAACATTCACAGAGGTCAAAATTTACTGTTTTGGTTTACCAACCTTAAGTCATAGCTGTGTATCCTATTGTTCAAACTGGTCTAAAAATGCATCCGTATTCTCAACTGTGTGTAGCACCAATTGCCAGCTAATAATAGTTTATCAATCAAGCGAACTGCAAACGTTGTGAATCTGACTTTCAGCAAAGTAGCAACATACACTGCAATAAAGGTACTTGGTATCGCAACGCAAAACAAATTGCTACAAAAAGTTGCATGACCTATCACCAATTGACAACCGGCGCTACAATGAGAATATAGGCAATTAAGATTAGCATCACAAATGAAACGGACAAACAATTAAAGTTTGCGTACCATTATATACGACACAAGACCGGATTCTGTTCACGACCAAAATGACATCATATTGCACAAATATGACAAGTTATGACGTCATTTTGAATTATAAAATTTTCGTCAAAAATTTGAAAAATTAAACATTGAATTTCAACGGTAAATTAGTTTCGAAATTATTTCAGATTTGGGTCAAAAATAAAATGCTATTTTAAGCGCTTTTCGCGTTTGAAACATTATCCTTCAAAACGCTTAAAACACGAAACACTGAATGAATTGCTGGTGCAGCAAACGCTACTACGCTAACGCTTATAGCACTTGTCGAAATGCTATTTTAGCATCAGTACAAACGCTATAGGTTGAAACCACGAAAAGTGTGTTGTATTTTCGACACGAGTCCTTAACAAGCTTGAAATTAGACACTGAATAACGGATTAACTTGCAAAATTTCAGATTTTGCCTTCAAACCTACTTCGACTAATAAATTTGAGGTCAAATTTTTGACGAAAATATTAGCAAGTTTGCGAAGTCAGGTAGAACGAGGCACCGGTGTGCTAGAGAGTAAGCGTAGCCGGATGGCGATGAACGAACCGCGACAAATTCGACTTACTGGCCACTGCCAAAGTAAAATATTGGCTACGCCCATGCGAGCTAGAGAGCCCGTAACTGTAAGAGTCTGATTTAGTCCAAAAACGTACCATATCCAGTATCTGCAGCAGTTTAATCTTTTCGCAACAGATTGTCTACGCTGAGTTTAAACGCGGCTATTTTCGTAGCTTTCCGACGGTCAGTAGATTTAGGGATGTGCAATTTGTCCGAAGTGTGCCTTAAGGACTCTGGTGTTTTACTTTTATGTTCCTGGGATCCCATCTCTTGCCGGATGTAGCCTGGTGGGCTGCTAGACGCGACAGGAGCGGCGGTCGTTACGGTTGGGGACCCTTGGCAAGACGGAGTATCACTCTCCGGGAGGACCGAGGACGTGTTGCTTGATGGACTCACTGTCGATTGAGGTACCCGTTGTTCAGCTGTAATGTTAATCTCGACTGCTGACGAACGATTCTTGCGTTTTGATTCGTTGGTAGTGTCACACGTTGGAGTCGCTGGAGCCGCCACTGATTGGTTAATGATCAGTGTTGGCGAACGATGGCCAATTGGTGATTGGCTGTTGTCATCTGGTTGACGAATTACAGACGAGTCTGATTGGTTGGTGATCAACGTTGATGTACGCTTGTCGATCGGTGATTGGTTGTTTGCGTCTTGTTGATGACTTGCGTTCGACACCGGTTGGTTGCTGGGTGACATCGGTGGCCGGCTGTCGATCAGTGATTGTGTGTTGACATCTTGCTGATGATCCGCGGTCGATGCTGATCGGTTAACGATCATCGTTGGTGATCGTCTGTCAATTGCAGATTGGTTATTAATATCTCGTAGATGAGTTGTAGTTGACGCTGATTGGTAGGTATTTAGCGTTGGTGAAAGTTTATCGATTGGTAATTGACTGTTTGCGTTTGGTTGATCAGTTCCTGATGCGGCTGATTGTTTCATAGTTAACGCTGGTGACTGTTTGTCAACCGGAGATTGGTTATCAATCTCAAGTTGATCAAGCGAGGAGCACGTACTCGACGTCAACGGCGGTGGACAATTTCGACTAGATTCACGATTGTGATTGGTTGCTGCTTGACTTGGTGAACTGTCTGTTCGACTTTTATTGGCTGTTGCTCCGATCAAAAGATTGAGCGGAATGCCGAATGGGAGCGCGTTGCCCTGAGTAGCTGCTCCCGAGGTGGCTAGGTTTAAAAATGGCATGACGCCTGGCGTTGTGCCAAGGCTCGCGAGAATACTGGGCCATAAACTTGCACCTATAGGTCCGTTGAGATGCTCGGAGCCATGCACGAGCTGGGTGTCGTTGCCGTTGTTGCCGTTGTTCGCTGATGTCAAAGCGTTTGTTGCTGCGAGCAGTTGTTGGGCGTTTGCGATTGAGTCTGGATTCAGCGATGTTGACGTTTGAATGCCGTCGTTGAACGATTTGAGTAATTCTGAGCTCAGCGATAACTCACTCGGGCTCTGTTCCGTTGCCGCACCTTCTCCGCGTGATTTCACCGGTTTCGCGTCCGTGAACGCTTCTTTATCTTCGTTTGTTCTGTTTCTGCTGTTGTTGTCCATTTTGTTTTCTGTTCGTTGTTTTCGGTCTGTTGGCGATGAACTGTTGCTCAGTTGAGTTCCTTCTTCTTTCAAGTTGAGTTTGTTTGTGTTGTTTGCGGGAAGATTGAGCGTTGAAAAAGAGTTTAATTCTGGAACAGATTTCCCGAATAAAGCAGCCAAAAACGCCGGATTCAGAAATGGAGAAGCTTCCAAACCGTTGGTTTGACCAGGACCAAAAAGTCCAGATGGCAAACTGGGCAAAGGAAGTGGACCACCAAACACAGGAGGGAGCCCAAGTCCCATCGCAGTCATGAGAGCTGCCATATTTGGCGTTCCAAATGTCCCAACACCGGAGTTCCCGCCGCCCAACGAAGCCAAAACCGGATATTCTCTCGAGAAATTTGTTAAACTGGTCAAATGACCAGGAGATTTTGCAGCATTGATGTCAACTCCGAGATTTTCCTGAGGTTTACCCAGAGTCACATTTGGTGCCGAATTCTGTTTTGTCGTAAAACTCCTGTTTTGCAACGCATCTCGATTCGCTCCTGTAAGAACCGGAGACCGCATTTCTGCAGTTGAACGCGCGTTTGAATTTTCGACTAAATTTGTTGTGTTTTCCCTTTTCGAAGGATTCCATTGATTTCTTTGTTGGTTGTTGCCGGTCAAAGTTTGAGGTTTCGAATGAAAAGGAAAACCATTTTCTAAAAAATTTGTGTGATTTGGAAACGATGGAATTAATGAACCCGGATTTCGGCCAAAAACGTTGTGCGCTCCACCAAATGCAATTGGATCCTGTTTCCCGAAATTTGAGAATAAAGTCAAATTTGGTGGCGGCGCCTTCTGGCCTGTGATTGGTCCAGCGAAATTCGGTATTCCATTCTGCGTTTGCCCAACGCTGGTTGGTTGTTTTTGTCGCTGCTGCTGCTGCTGTTGTTGTTGTTGAAGGTAATTCGCAGCTGCAGCGTTAAATCTTTGAAGTCTTTCATTGATTTGAATTGAATTTGCATTCATCGGTTGAAATTGTCCTCCGCCATTTCTGCTGTTCATTTCAATTTCACCTGAATTCGGTTTCACTGAACGTTGTTCTTCCACGTTTATTCGAGAAACTTTGGCTGCGCTCGGAGTTCCATCAGATTCATCGTCGCTTTCACTGTCAGAACAAAGATCTGAAACGGAAAATAGAAAATATAAAATAAGAAAAGAAATAAATGTGCGGATCTAGGACGTCTGACATTGTAGAATCTTAGATAAAAATTTGCCCCAAAACAGTTGTATTGCTAATAAAGCACATAAAGGTCGTTTGTTGATGCTAAAAACCGTCGCTTGGCCTAAAAATGGGGGTGTAAATTCTGTACCTGAGTTACCCAACTATAACCACTGTATCTAATGCCTGCTCATGTTTTTCACTGAATACGTGAGCAGCCCAAATGTCTCGTTTAATGACCATTTCAAACATATTTGCTTTCGCATTAATCCCTGAATTTAAACCGTGGTAACCTTACCCGTCCTAAGTGAATCCATCATCCGGTCTCCTGCTGCGGTGTTGTGGCCGTGAGCCAAGTTGCTTTCCAATGTTTTCATTACCAGAAGTCGTCTGAAAATAATGAAACAGAATTTTCACGGAATTGCGAACGATTCTAAATATAGAAATAACTTTGCGATAAACAGTGGAAGCTGCTTTATTTTCATAACAAAGAGAATGCAACTGGAACACATTCATTGAATAATAAGTCTATGCTTAGGTCGATTGCTGGTATCATCATAGACATTTAACATATTCTCTAAATTTTAAAACAATGCTAAAATGCTATGTCCGGGTCTATTTAACACATTGCGCATATTGTGTTAAGGCTTATATTTACGCTTAGGCATAGTTTTATGCTTATTCTCCAGTTACAGTCCTAAAATTGACCGAATGCTTTAAGAAGTTAACACTAATTGCCTATCATGGACACGACCCAAAACTGCCTTGTTTCATTTACTTCTTTTCCCGTTTACCAGCTCCTTGATCCCGAAATCCTTTCGCAAACGGATTGTTGTCGATTTTGAGTTGAGTTATCTGAAACCTAATAGAAAAATTGCAGCTGCGATATATTAATAAAGCAAGCTATATTAATGTCATAATTTGATTTATTTTCTATTTATATTCATATGCCAGTTTAAGCATTTTTAGCAACTCCAAATTGTAACTTAATAGAAAGTTGCTTAAACACAACTAATTTTGCATTAAAACTACCGTTTTTGCTATTACTTTTAATTAAAATGTTGTCAAAGTTTGGTTTTCTTATATCAATCGAAAATTTTGCAATAGCGTTTGTACATATAACTTTAACCAATGTTGCGTTGCTTTGTTATGGTTATACGGACTGAAAATATACTACGTTTTTGGTAAAATTCCTAATTTTTATTTTTGCTTTAAACGCATGAATCTTTCTAATAATTTTTCATCTCTTACGTTTTTAAATTCTATTAAAGTTCCATGGTACAGTCAATGTATGTGAACCCTAAAGTCTTTTAATTTTATATATTTGCGACCAAAACTGCGTAATTTTTTCTAAATTTGGCTTAAAATTTTTGTATTCACAGCGCAAAAACTATATTAAAGTTGCAATATCCCCAAAAATAGTGACAGAAATGACATAAAAAATTTTAAACATCAAGTTTCCACAAGAGAGGTCCACACCAATTCAGCATTAATTCCTCTGTTCTCTCTCGAAGGGTTGTTACTCTTGTAAGAACCCGTGTTAAGATAATTGAAGTTGTCACAGGGGGGGCCGCTCCAATTCAGATTTGCTCCCTACTTTGTGTGGAAAGATCGTTACTCCTGTAGCTGTCCGTCGAAACATGATGTATATAATAAACTCCCGATAGTCTCATTCCAAAGCGAAGCTCTTGATTAACTTATTTCCAGGCAATCGAACTCAACGTTGAAGAGATGTTTTCGTTTGTTGGATAATTGAGTTACTTTGGCTTGTCACAATTGTGACATCTGCAAACTCACTTCTCGCACACAAAGTGTTTCTTAATTGCAAATTAGCATTTTTAACGCGAACTAATAACACCAAATTTCGGCTGTTATTCCTGAGGGATATTCCGTATGGTCCCGCCCTTTGTTACAGATTCCACGAAAGTGTGGTCTGATTTTGAATTGCATACGCCAACTTAGACTAAGGTCCCTATTTAACAGCCCTTTCTAACACATCAGCTTCCAAGTGCGAAATCAAAATTTGACCAAAATTTCCACGTGGGTGAATTTTTGACGAAAAATGAAATGAAATGTGACTTTCGAAAGAATGAGTTCAACACCTCGCAGCAGCCAGAAAGGCGAGTGATAATTGGTACATAAAAGCGACCAGAAAAGGTACTGAAGTTCCATAAAGTTGTTCACTGATTCGAGAATAATGTTCCCTTTTCAAGAAAAGCCTTTGAAAATGCTTTCAGGCGTCAGATTTCACAGCAGCCGCTAATTGTAAGCCATTGTTTGAGAGACTTTTGGGCGCCGTCTGAGCTGTGACAAGATTTATGTGCAGTTCTTCTTTGCTGTGAACAGGAAATGAAATGGAAACTAATTTCCGTGAAAAGAAAGAACTTTTTGACCGCAGGAGAAATATTGGGGTTTGATGCTGCACGAGTTATAATTCACAAAAGTGTTGTAGAATACTTTCGGATGAAACAGTAGTTGTCAGCAGCTTGAATTCAACGGTATTTCGAAACTTTTTTTGCAACTGGTTAAAAATAGTTTAATATTACGTCGTTAACATGGCTGAAACTTAGTTAAGTTTGAAACGACTAATAAATCTAAATTTTTGCACGTTTCTGCTACAGATTTTCCCAATTATTGCTATGGTTTACCGTTTTTTAACAAAATTGTCATAAAAATTAACATTTTATGTGAAAAGTTTTCTTTCATGTGATGCAAAAAGAATGTTCAAATTTAGAAAATCAGGAACGAAAGTCAGGGTAAATTTTAATTTGAATCCAAATTTCCCTAATTCTAAATTAGAACGGTGCCCCAGAAACACTAAAATACAGTAGACGCACCTTTTCATTTTGATACGCAGTGACAGCGATGAATTGCGTCTCTTTGAAGGTATATGTTCGGAATTGGGAATAAGGCAGTTTCATGATGTCTCCACAACGAACCAAATGGAACCGCGGCTGGTATTTGTGCATCGAATTCAGAATTGTCTGAAATAAACAAAAACAAAGAAAATGATTACAGATTAAATATAGTTTTTTTTATAATTTTCATCTGTATCTGATGCCATGTAATCAGAGTGGAAGCTTACTCGGGAAAAGTTTCTGCCGCATTTATATCACGCGGGTAAAAAGTTGACACTTAAGCCGCCCCAAAGCGATCATTAAACTACTGGTTTAACGTCAGGTGCGAGTAAAAGGTGGGTGGTGGGTAGATCTTTCTTGTGCGAGTATAACCGCGGGTAAAAAATGTTTGGGTAAAAAATTAAAGCAATGTAAAGAACTGGGGCGGAAAAGTATTATAAGCATATTCCTATTAAGTTTAAACCAAGCATAAAATATTCTAAAGCTTAAGCTTACTCTTTTGTAGTCCCCCAGAAAAACGTTCCGCCCCTGATCTTTACATGGGCCAAAAATTCTTAACCACACCCACTGTGCGTGCAATGATACTGAAGGAAAGTAACGTAGTTTTGTTCTGTTTTGTACTGGTTTTTTCAGATTTTCACCAATTTATATAATTTCTGAATTCGTAAGCTGGTTTTTGACGCCAATTTTTCATGATTTGCAAAAAACAGCTTGGAAATGCACAAAGGGTAAAAATTCTTTTTAAAACTTGATTTCGTGAATAATCAGAGGAAATATTTGCTCCTTAGTCGAATTGCTCATTTTCTTAAGTTTTCTTTAACGGAGTTATTTTCAACCACAAAAGTGCGATTTTTGCTGTGTAAGCTTGTTTGACTGCATAAGTGAAGGCGAATACTGTACCTTTTTGCCTGAGATTTTAGTTTTGAAACACTTTAAGCTTTTTTCTTACGGTAACTCAGTTAATATTTGCTTTAATTTTAAGATATTTTTCGGTCAATTTCTCAGTGCAATTTTGCTGTCGTTTTCTGTGTCAAAATTAAACTTTTCTCGTGTTTTTGAACGCTGTTCAACTGATATTTTGACTCGCATTTTAAAGCCGCAAAATGTAATTTTCGCTGAGTTCATATAAAAGTTGACATTAATTATTGTTCAAAATATGGCCAAGTCGTGAATTCAGAGAAAATGAAGCGAGAGAGAAAGACTCGAAGCTCAGAGTTTAAAGTTGTTTAAATCGACCGAAAAAACGGTGGACAAAAGCTCAAATTTATCAATTTTCAACTGTTCGGTGGAGCTTTTATGGCAGTTCAGTTGCAAATTTGCGCTGTCCTTCAAAACAAAATAAACAATCAAAACGAATATAAATATCGAGGTCAAACTTTGAACACAATTATGAGCAATGACGAGAGCAACGACTCGATCTCGGAGTAAAATAAACTCGGGAAACGACGGACGGAAACGGCTTTTGTGTTTGCGAAAATTTAACTGTTGAGCGAAACACGAAGCTCAAAGTTGCCGTTTACACACTGCGCTCAATTGAGTTGATACAGCAATAACCTATTCGAGTCTTAAAAACACGCGAAATGTTTAGTAAATTTCCGCTTTTTGAGTAATTATTTCAGTGTAAAATTTATAATATTTTGAGTTTTTCAAATTGAAAAACAGTAACGGAACTATTTGCAACGTCAAAGGTAAAATATTAAAAACTGAATCAGGTCACGAATTGATAAGGAGCGATGGCTGTGCGACGTTTTCAATGGCTTTTCTTAAAATAATTATAGAAATTTTTCAATTATTTAAAGTTATCAAAAATTTCTTCAAAAAATAATGCATAGAACAAAATAATCGAAATTATTTTTAAGTTAATTAAAATATATAACTACACTTAACGCAACAATCATTGCGTTTTCGTGTCGCGTTAAACAACAAGAACACTAGCGGATCCAAAGAGAGCCGAGAGACATACGTACCCTCCCGTCAGAAAATTTCTTTGTCATAAGTTAGAAATTTCTGGATCCGTCGCTGACAATTGATCAATGGATCCTTCTAAGTCCCTCCAATATTTTCAACACCATTTTAACATAAAGCAATATTTTAATTAATAAAATTGAAATAAACTAGCGTTATGCTCTTTTTATTTGTTATTTTTTCATAAAAACGGCTTTGCTCGAGCGAATCCAGGGCTGAAAAATATAAATTCTATCAGCAAAAACAACAAAAAGTTCAAAATGTCTCTAAAGGTTTAATATTGACAATTTGATGCGGTTTCGACGAAAACCCTTTGTGATACGAATTTTGAGAATTTTTCGACGTTAAAATATCAGTTTTGACCGGAAAAAAACTGCTAAATTTGAGTTGTTTCGAATAACGGAATTCAGCGTTGAAAATGACGCAAGTTCTGAGTTATAGACTCTGTAAAGCGATGAGTTTAATACGAGTTGACTCCAGAATTGCAGTTGAAAAATGGTGTTTGATTGAAATTAAGAATAATTTTGAGTATAATAAAATCGTGACACGTATTGATATTTCGCAGAAAAGTGTAATAAACTTGTAAAAATACCGAATTTCAACTCTGATAAATAAAAAACCAGTTGTTCAAAGGTACGCAGTCGTTTATTAGTCCAATTTGTGCATTTAATATATATAATATATAATACACATTATATATATTTTTTATGCAATGTAAACTTTGGGTGTGAATACTAACACAAAAGCTTTCAAGCAACCAAATTCCATGCTTGGATCCGGGGAATGGTCTGGAAACCAACTCGAAGGAAATGGGTCCAAACTGAACACAAAAACACCCTGGATACATTAAACGCTGATTTGTTCGCTTTAAAATGTTCCATGTTGTTCTGGACGTTTATTCATAACCAACTGAAATCATGTTTACATTAACCGTTGTTTACTGAATTGCGGTATCCATGTATGTTACAAACAGATCATTTTTATTAAAAATGTCCCTATTGTTCTCGTTTAGTCATATTTAATTGATATGGTTTGCCATCAGGTGTTAAAACGGTATCACCGGGTGAGAAAAGACTTCTTTACGTCTTTGAATTAAGAAGCTGATAACAAAGTTTGTGGATTCGACAAATCAATCACAAGTGAAAAAGCGTCAAAATACGGACAATTGTGTACACAACAACGTTTTTGTCACTTGGAAGTGCTACTGAACACCACACAGAAGCGGAGCTGATAAGCAGGATGGCGTCGCAAAAATGGGCAAATTTCGCTCGCTGATAACGAAAATTTTTGGGGACATTTTTAGCCGATTTTAATGAAACATATTAAAATGGATTAGTAGCGGCTGCTGTGACAGGCTGATTACAAAACTGTGTTGTGTAAAACAAACAGAAAACTTAAATGGAAGCAAACTCCGAAAAAACTCGATTGTGTTTTACAGCGCAAAAATAGTGAAAATTGGCCAAAGCTGCAACTGGGACTCAGTGTTCAGCCTGAAAACAACAGGACCGAAATGGTTACTGCTGTGATGATGGGGTTAGAGGTCGTTTCACGCTTTCAGAATACTTCTTGTAAACTTATGATTATTAATATTCTGTGACTAAGCCTAAGTCTTTAACTGTAAATTCTGCATGAAACATTTTAATACTTTTTATGCTATAGATGATGTAGTTATCACTGATACGTAGATATGTAACCAATTCCAATGACAGTTTTGTGGATAATTGAAATGTTTAGCAACTGCACCTTGAAAAATGGCCAAAAATGAAATCAGAAATGAAAAGTCGAAAAGAAAACAAACGGAAAAAACTTACAAATCCGTGTTTGTCGGAAATGTTATTTGTGAGTTTGAGTTTGTGAAACGAAACAATCTTCTGCATCCATTGCTCTCCGGTTGCTGGACTGTCCGGGTGGATGTACCTGAAATTAGAGAAATATGCACATTTTTTCTAAAAACGAACAAGTCTTCGTTTGAGAACTTTTGTGAAGCTTAGCTTTTAAATCTTCGGTTTGGCTTGCGAGGCTGTGAATGAGTCGTTTCTTACATCCGCTTTGGCATTTCCGGATCAGCTTTTCCTGCAACCATCCATCTTGAATTGTGAAACTTGTATCTGCAATCGTCCGACGGCACAATGTCCATCAACAAAATGTATTTCGCTCTATGATCCAAACCAGAAACGCGAACTTTGTACGGAGGGAACATTCGTCTGAAAAAATGAAAATAAATCCATTCCCACCAAATCGTTGTAAGGCATCGTGACAGGGTTTCAGGAACAAAACCTAATCAGGATTTGAATTTAAATCAAAATTTGCTTCAGTTTTACTGTTCCGTAGCACATCATCAAAGTTGAATCTTTCAAAATACTCAGCTAATAAGTGACACATAAAAACGGTAACAATTATAAAGTTTAGGCAATTGATGTTCAACAACAGTATTGTAAATGGCTTAAACCAATGTAAAAATATACTCTTACACTTTAAATTTCAATTAGGTTTACGATTATATCATTGTAAAACAGGATATGCCTAAGTCTTCGCTTCAATCACGCAATTATCATTTGAAATATCTCGAGTGTTTAAGTTTTAAAGTTTCCCAAAACAATTTGCAACTGAAAATCACACCCCTCCCATTAATTTAAAGTACAACTTAATATTGAATGTAAGCAACGAAACGTTAGCATACATTATTTTGATTATTTTGAATTACTTAATACATAGTTGACCTATTCTTGGAAATATCATTGTCATGACACAGTTTATATATCAGATTCGCTGATTTGCGAAATTAAGATAGTTTAAAATATCTGTTGGACCCAAACTCAACTTTAAGGCTATGCCCAACCTGATCTCTGAGAAATCAAACGGAAACAGAAACTGCTGATCGCTTAACAGATCGTGTAATTTGTTCGATTGTTCAGTAATAATTTCGTAAGATTTGAACGGAGAACAAAATATTGCGTGTAGAACCTTTGTTAAACCGTTTCTGTTAAGTGATTTGGAAAATGGAATCTGGCAGAGGCCTGCGTTTCAGTCTGTGCCGGTGGAATCGCGCCTTAAACCACCCAATTTGGGGACAACGACCTTTAAGGGCCCATGTTGGCAAAATATATTTTTAGAGCGGCGAAACATTTTAGTGGGGCACCGTTGTCCTGTTTGAAGAGGCCCTCTATTTTAACGACGGCCCTAATTTCAATAACCGTGGTATGAGACGGCGGTGTTAAGGAACGGATTCAGTTACAATGCAGCTAATTGCGGAAACTAAATAAGCTGAAAGATTGCGATCTAAAGATGATTTAGACAACTTGAAACCGCGACTAACTAAAGCGGAAATAGATTGAGTTATGGACGAACCCACTTAGACTGACGGCATTGGAGAAGATCACACTCGCTGACTCACTGGGGACAACTGTAGCGGAAAAGATGGTCAAGAAACTATAAATATATATATAAACAGAGAAAATGTTGCTTAAATTAGCTGAAATTTTGGGTGAAATCGTTTGACGCGAATAATCGAATCAAAAACCGCCAAATTTAACTCTGGACCAAAACCGTTTTGACCAGTTGGAAAACGAGTTTAGGTGTCATGACATGAAGCTCGTTAGAGACGGGTAGTATAGACACCCATTTCTAAGCACTACTCTCAAATGTAACACAAAATCTAGAAACGAACCCTTTGGCAGAGTTTAGGAGGAAGGAAATGAAAACAAAATGAGACATTTAGCTGTGTATTTTAGAATTTGCAGAACCGCGCTAACTATGGCGGCCTAAATCATGTCCTGCAACTTTAGAAGCTCGACTGGAACTAGAAGTTAAGTGTTTGAGAAGTTTAAACGCAAAGACAAAAGCCTCGTTTGCTTCACACGGGAAATCTTTTTACAAGTTATTGTAATTCATATTTAAGTAAAATATATTGAAATTTCACCTAAAGGTGGTTTCATTAAAAGGGAAACAAGTACTTTAAACCTAGCGGCAGACAAAATAACCCAGTTTATTGGATTAAGTTTAAGGCAAAAACGATTGACACAGAAACCGAAAGACAAACCCACATCTGCAACACTTTGCCTTTTCGCTTCCGAGAAAATGTTTAGTTCTGGTGCTAAATTTCACGCTTTTGTGGCCAGTTTTCTACAGACACAAACTGTGGTTTTAGAAAACAAACCGAATTTAAACCAAGACTTTTAGGCCTTTATTCTGGTTCTTTCTACGATTCTAAATTGCCCGAATAGAAACCCGACAAACCGCAACAAAAACAGCGTTGAAGTCATTTTTTCTGTTTCATTTTACTGTTTTCAAAATAGTATGGAAATTTCACAAAATTTCAGGCTCAAAATTAATTCCCATTTTTTCAAATTTCAAATTTTCTTTAAATTGGAAGTCCGAACATTTTTTCTTAGAAAATGCATCATCGCAACTGATTAAGAAAATTTACATAAAAATCTTACGACTGCACAATTTAATTCGTCTGATCTGAAGACAATTTGATTGGCTGCTTGGTTTTCTCTCCTGTCGTTCCTGCAGTTTCTTTCTCGGCTCTGATTAAATGTTGTCATTTGGAACAACAAATTTCAAAGGCCATAAACCCTGAGTAAACACCAGAAACACCAAACAGGCAAAGTCTTTGCAACCACACGGCCTGCAACCAAGGCTCCACCCATCCCGGCTCCGTTAATTAAGATGTGTTTTTCTGAGTCAATGATTTCAGCAGCTCTCGTGATGCTATGTTGACAGCTTCAGCTCAGTAATAAAGGCATCACAAAATCAGGCTGATTATATTCCAGTTTAAGTGTCGAGACAAAAGTTGTAAAACGCGAAAACATTACAAATTTGAACGATTTTCGAGCCTGAGATCGCATTGCAAATCAGAGAGAAAAGTTGTGTTTCCGCGCTTGTTTCGTTTGTTGGTGACGCCACTTCAAAATATTTATTTTGCTAATTTTCCGGAATGAAATTCCTCGTTTCGGTGGCTTTGATTAATTGTCAACAAATAAAAATGTGTAAATTTTGTGACAGATTTTATGCGCTGAAAAACAAGCTTCGTTCTACTTGCCCAATTTCAATCAGCTCCGGCAATATCAGGGACGGGTTCTCTATTAAACTGAACCCTGGAACAATTTTGGCTGACTGATTGTCAATTCTAATTTCAGACAAAATTTCATTGGTTGAAATGCATTTAAGAGCAATTTTGTAGAAAAACACTCTCAACTCTACCAACGAATAAGCTTATAAAATTCGAAAATTGAAATCTGTAAAATTGTACGTGGCCCTGTGAAGAAAGATTTCTGCGATTTTTACTTTCACTTGGTTTTAGCATGCTTCGCTCATATTTGCCAGAACAAATTACAAGAGGAAATTTTTAATAAAAATTCGTAAAAATTTTAGACTCAAAATGACGTCAGGGTGTTTTTGAGATTCCGTTGGTCAACAGAGATTAATAGACATCCCACATAAAAATCTTACCTTCCGCTCTTTGTGATGACCATTTCGGTTCCAAACACGTGAAATTGGTCCCAGAGATCTTTGCTCTCAAGTTCCACTTTGGGATCGTCCGTGATTCCGTCATCCTCGACCAAAGTTGCAGGGTTTGGACCCGAAGTTGAGAGGCCTCCTCCCGGTCCATTTGGGGTCAGTCCTGCCGAGGCACCGAACAAAGTCTCAGGATTCGGTAACAGGCCAGGAGGGAAGCGAATCCCGGCAGATGTTCCTGGGAAAGGCGCCGTCAGTGGAGGTCTTCCCGGAGAATTAGTCACCGACGTTTCTGCTGATTTCGGATCTTTTCCCAGTGAACTCAAAAACTGCTGATGGGCGGCCATTGCGGCTGCTTGGGAATGTTGTGCTGCCGCAAGGAATGAACTCATATTCGCGGCAGCGGTGCTTGAAAAGTCCGAAGGCCTCGGAATTAGAAATGGATGATATGCCATTATCAATGATATGTTGAACTGAACCACGATATGTAAATCAGGTACACTGCTGCTGTTGTTGTTGTTGTTGTTGTTTTTATTTGCACGACAGCCAATTAATTTCGTGGCATTGAAATGTTTAGTCACACATTTCTGTGCGAATCAATCTGGAGTCCAATGAATTTGTTAAAATAAATGTTACTATTGAAATTGTAGAAATTCCTAAAAACAAAAAAATTAAGTCGAAAATCATTTCAATCTCTTAAAATCACATTTTTGACTGTTCTGTGTATTCAGCGCGTGAGTTTATTAAATTGTCAGCCGCAAAACCTATTAAAAAGGACAAAATTTGCTTTTTTGAAAGCAGCGGTGGTGTTCTTAATCGGTTAAAATTGACAGAAAATTACAATTAGAAAACTTTCTAAAACTTTAAAACAAAGAATTTCTCTCAATTTCTGCCACATTTTCCAGATGTTTTCTGTTGTTTTTGCTGACAGAATTTGATACTTTTGCAGTGTTTTTTAATGATGCGAAGAAAAATGGAAAATTTAAATTTAATTTCAAACCCTTAAAACTTGTGGACAAAAGAGAATAACAACAGCTCAACGGCGTTGCGGCTGCGCGAGATTCACTTAATTTGTCGAAGCCACTAAAAGAGCGAGTTCTTTTGCTCGATTTTGACTCAAATTAAGTGGAAAAATTACTGATTAACTAACGTTTTCTACAGTTTTAAGTTGTTTTCTGCAACAGCAAAATGCGTTTAACTCATTTTAGCTCGGAATAATTAGTAAAAAATACAATGACTATTACTGTAACACCAAACTCTGAGAAATTTAGCAAAAACAGCGAAAAATACAGCAAATATGCCATAAACACGGAAACAAAGAACTAAATCAGAAATGATAAAACGTTAACTAAACGCAAAATTGGTTATATTTGTAAAACATATTGCCTATAACTAAAACTAGTAGCCGTAGTTGAATCCAGGAAGATCTTTCCTGATTTGCTGGGGTTTCAAACGCTTTCACAATGCATATATATTCTATGTCAAAGAAGGCATTCGTTAAATAATACACGCTTTACGCTTATAGAATTAGAGTATCAGTAAATTTATATAATCTAATTCTTTTGCAGAACGATCTGCAGTATTATTGCTAAAAACAAACTTTATTAATGTTCAGCAACGCTGCCCAAAATATATATCTGCGGCATTCCAGCTTTAATAATACAGTTTAGCAGAAATGTCTGTTAATTTCTAGACATTGCATGTTTATAAATTTATCCTAAACCTAAACCTAAGCTTAATAATTGTTTGTTTTTAACAGCAATGCTCGTTGTTTGTTTCTGGCCGTGCGTTAAAATAAGTTGCATTAATCTGCGTACCGAATGCTTACAGAAAACGCTTAAAGTGCAAATCTGCATTCAAGAACATTTATTTCAACACCAAAGCTGTTAGTTTTCTGTATTTTGCTACAAAACATATATATTTTTTTTGCCTGCGAATTTGTGTAACGAAAACACTTGATAAAAGCGACGCGAAACAGCAAAGACTCGTGAAACGAGGAGAATAAAACATGAACATGTTCGGCTTTTGAAATGCTTAATTGTGGAATAAATAATTTCGCTGCATTTTTAGAGTAGAAAACACAGTTTTCAAAGTTGCAGTGCAGTTTTGATTGTCATGGGATAAACGTGCTACAAACAGCTTAGACGAAAGCTTAAAACGTGTCAGCTCGGCTTTTCGATGCATAAAATTACTGCTAAAGTTGCAAGTCTGCGGCTGGTGGAAAACGTTGAAATAAACGCATTTCAAGAGCGTTAATAATGCAATTGACTTGGCACGAAAACTATTGAAATTAGTGGATTTTGACTGAGACAAGCCCCACAAATATCACATTTATAGAGCGTTGTAGCCAATGAAAATCGAGATGAAATTTTGTGATTGGACGGTGTAATTTTCACGAAAACCAATGAAAGTTTTGATATTTGTAAAATCTGCTAACAAGTGGAGGAATACGGTAGAACAGTGCAAAATGAATGGTGTTTAAGCTTTTAGGTGAGAGATTTTGAGTTATTGGGTACAAATTACACGACGGGAGGCTGTCTTAAAGGATCAAAACCATTTTGAACGACCTGAGGGCCAAAGCTTCTAGAAACACGAATTCACATATATTCGGCTAATTTTCATTGAATTGAAAGAGAATTTTTAACTTTGGCCAAAGCCAGATTAATTCTCAATCACATACTTTGCCGGCGTTCGAATCAAAATTTTGCTTTCAACGACGTTGATTTGTGCGACATTTCAATGGATTTCAGTCTTTGAAAGAACAAAATATTAAAACCTAAATTCTCAGTTGAAATTCAGTGAAACATTTTGAATCGCAAAAACTGCAAAAACGACGTTAAATTTGTAATTTTAAATAATTTCGACAACGCAGAATAAGATGGCTTTTCAGCTGAATAAACAGCCAACTCCATTGAAAATATGAATACGCGGCTCCAGAACGATTCGACGAATCAAAGCTTTGTCGCTTCGTTCGCTAATAAATTGGCTTCATGTTTCAGGCATATATAGTTTAATTTGAATTTCAACGCAACATTAGTCATTCTGCTAACTGGAAATAGTAACAGATTTAAAGCTTACAATTCAAACATGAAAACCACAATCGTAACAATTATTGAAAGATTTGAACTGAGAGCCCTTAATATTCTCAAATGTGTGTAGCACCTATTACATAATTTGTGAGAGGCTTGTAACTTTCGAATTAAAGAATGGTAAGATTTACCACATATGTTGTATTCGGATTTACTTTTTTGTGTGCAAATTTTCAGATCTGCAATTGCAGCAGTTCGTTAGTTTAAAAACCTATGACTATCTGGTGCTAGGTGTTTTACATACATTTTAGACCTCCCATGTTCTGTAGACTTTTCCCGGTCGCTAGTAACAATGGTATTTGAAAGCGTCCGGGCACCGCACGACCCTAGACAAATATAGCCAAAACTATTCGCCTATTAAGTATATTATAATTTGCTATTTAACAAAAATTTGAAAATTTTGTTTTTAAATTTTCGTATTTTAAAATTTAAACCAACGTCATGTCTTGAAAATGATGTTATTTAGATGAACTGGACGCTTACACTTCGAATATCGGAATTATATACATATGCCTAACCAGTTAGTGGTAAGTTTAGTATCTTTTGAATCGGTGAAATCGAATTCGATCGTTGCTGTGGGGGTTAGGAATAGCGGGTTACCACAGTTCGATTGTTTGAAATTGACAACTAATTACTAACTGGTGATGGGTGCTACATACACTTGAAAGTATTTGAGATTGGCCAATGCTTTGATAGCGAGGCCGTTTTCATAATGTTTGTGCTATTAATGACGATTTGGTGTTAAATTCACATGAATTCTATGTTGGCCCAAAATTTATCTCAGCTGAACAAGAATAAAAATAACGGATTATAAACCAAGCACTGGCAGATTCAAAGGGGATTTCTCCTGGCCAACGCAACAACAGATATCAAACCCGAGATTTTGTATAACAGATTTAGTATTAAAATGACGTCTGGCTTCTGGTTCGTTTCACTCTCACGTGTTTTCCACAATTAGGTGCTATCTCGAGCAGCCCTTTCCTTCCAGAAATATCTGGATCCACCACTGCAGATAAATCAGCGGCGGATCCGGTAATTTATGCCAGTTGGCAGAAAAGTTATGAAACGCAATTTTTACTCTACGATATGTATACATGCGACAATTTTCGAAGACGGAAAAATTGTAATTCAGGAACCTTACCATTTTATCACAAAAAAATTTCGACTAGGGGGCGCGAACGCGACCCTAACCCGTTTTCCTTTTAGATCCGCTAGTGAGCCAAGCCATGTGTGTACATCAACAGAATTTGCGTTTGGGATTGGCTGCATCCAATCACAAGCTGTTACTCTACATTTGTGAGAAAACTAATACCAAACAGTAGGTACAAACGTCAATTGTATCCCTTCATGTTCATTGTACACCGCATCTCATTATGCAAATGAAATACAAAAAAGATTATCTTTTCATTCGCTGCCAGTGGCACCAGAAATCAATTGGGAAGCCGATGCTTTTCATTAAATCAAACGAATCAAAACGCGACCGAGAGAAGTTGGAACAGTCATTTTTCACGATCTCAAAACAAACACAAAACCACAAAAGGCTCAAATGTCAATCAAAGCTAAAAGCGTTCGAGCTGGCGCCGTTGCTGGTTCCTTCCTTTTGATTTCTCTTTCCTCTCTTTCTTTCTTTCCTTCTCTGTCAAATGTTCTGTTCTCCACATGTGATTATTATGTTCAGAACCGCAACGAAATAAAAATATTTTCTGCCAAACAACACAAATATTGAGTCGTAAAGCTCTTTACAATGCCAGTTAGCCATGGCTTTCAGGCATCAACTCCCAGGTTACGTTTGATATCAGAGTCTTATCACGACTCGCAAATTCATGCCGCAATGAACAAAAACTGTGTAAAGTTTAACACAACTCACCGCCGAACACTAAACCTATTTTTTGTCCTTCGCTCTCTATTTATGTCTCTTGAGTGTTTTAGTGTGTTTATCCTAATACTTTACAGTGTTTCTGTGTCTCGCACTTTGAGTGCACATAATCGCTTTGTGGTCCCTTCACGTCAGTCATCTAAAAGCCAAACGCTAGCGAACCACAAACTAACAGAGAAATCAAGAGAAATCGCATTGTGACAAAAACATAAAATCCTGTTGAGATTATCAAAAGAACCACACCACACATCGTCGCAAATCAAAACAACCCGCAAATAAATGCGATAACTCGTTAAATGTTCCCTGTTCACAATAAACCCTACGACAAATGATCCAATCGTATTGGCGAATTTGAACAAGTGTCAAAATGACTAAAAGACCCCTCGCTGATTGGTTAAAATTGCTTGGCGAGAATCAATTCTAATATCGCATGACAGCCAATAGCGACGTTTTGCGATTAACCAATAAGATTAGACCTGCTAGTACCGATAGGCAATCAAATAATAGAATATCTAGCGAAAGAGCCAATCAAACTGTGTTACGTTGAACGGTAGCCAATTAAATCACAGCCGTTCAATCATACAGCCAATGAGATTCAAGCCACATTATTAAAGGCCCAATGAAATTCGTTGTTAATTTTAAGTAACCAATCAGAGTGGATTACGGTAGCGGTGTTACCGGGCGGAAGTGAGAACGGTTTTATGAGAGCGGATATCATTCAATATACACCGGTATTAGACATTAACTTGAAAAGATGCAAAAAGTTATGATATTGTCGTTATAAACGGTAATAAAATTAAGGCCGTTGAGGGCCATCGTGAGTTTTGGGGACAATACAAATTATGACTAATAAATAATGTTTTTGGGTAATTACGGTTCAAATTTAGTGGATATTCGAGCGCAGAGAAAATTGTGTCACAGTCGTTAAACGCAAATATTAGCGCATGCGTTAATATACAAAGTTATTTCAAAAATTAACTCTCCTTTATTGCTGCTACTGGTTGCGGTTTTTGTCAGGGTTTAATATAAAAAGCGATAAACCGGAATGTGTAGGAATATATACCTACCCTCCAGAAATTCCTGGAGAAAGTATGCAAATTTGCCACTGTCTAGAATTAACCTGCTACCTTTGCAGGTTCAAAAATGGTCGGTAAATGAAGCGAAAGCTACTAAATTTGGTTCTGGTTTAAGTCAAACTTAGGTCAATTATACTATTAATACTCAAATCTGATTTCACTGTAGTTTTATATTTAAATCTAAGCCAAGTCTACGTTGACCCAACGATGTAAGCGTCGCTGCCCTGAGGTAAATTTCACTTTCGTCTGAAATGGCAGTCCCCCTGAGTTCAATTTAGTATTTTTTGCAGCGTGATGTTAAAAATGTTCAACAGTATTATGTATTTAATATAGCTAATATTGAAAGTTGTAAATATTAATGCATATATAGGTATATATATATAATATATACATATATATACATATATATACATATATACCTATATATATTTGTATATTATTATATATAGTAGGTTATGTTGAAAAACGCAAAGTTTCCAAGAAATCAACCACTATTATACAATAAAACGTCAGCTTTTACAGCTTACGGGCCAGCATCTGTCACTGTAACCAAATTCAAATATTCTAAATCATAAAGTTCTCAATTTTAAGACATAATCAAAATTTGGCAAATAAATTGAATAAATGGGTATATATAAATACACAATTTAACTCGTTCCGGACTTTGAGTCACATCTACTGGGGGACGACAAAGCGGTGAGCGGCGGCGCTGCACCCTACGAATATTTTTATTAACTCTAAGTCCAAAATTTTTCTTACTGTGTCTGAAATATATTCGATATTACCAAAATTTTCTCAAACGCCGTTAAGATTCTTTTTGCTCCGTGGGTTCCGTGTTGATAGAGGCTGTTTGGTTTTCGGAAAACGCTATTTAATTTAATTTGGTTACAAAATTATAAGTTTCAAACTACAGTTTGACAAAGCTCAAAAATTGGTTCAGAACATTCGAGTCGCACCAGATTTAACTTTTTTTTGCGTTTTTAATTGTCGCAAATTTAGGTAATAAAGAAAATCTTAATGCTGTATGATTTTTTTAAGGTTTTGCGAACTTTTACATTGTAATATGGTGCATTTATATAAAGGATGGAAATAGAAATTTAGTCCAGTCTGAAAACCAACCGCAGCAGCGACTCGTTAAGACCGAAAAAAATAATTGCAAGACGATTGAAACCTTTTTTCCTCAAATTCAAAAACCATGAATTTTCTAAAATATGCTGAATAAATTATGCGTATTAGTGAGGTAGCTAAGTAATTTACAAGTTTCCAGTTCTGAACGTAGCTCAAACAGAAAGCTGTTAGAAAATACTTATACGTCTTACTTAAATGTCACAAAAGTATATAACAAAAAAATTTATGAAATTTTTCAAAAAATACCGCAACCTGACTACAAAATGTTACACCGATGCAATTTTACAGAGTTGCTGAATTTAAGTAGGTGTAACAGCCGACAACAAAAGTGATCTTAGGATTTAACCTCAAAAATAAGTGTTTCAAAACGAAATCGTTAAGCTGCCACTAATCGTCTGTCCCTTAAATTCATATTAAACATGACAAAAATATCACGCATGAAACTGTAAAAAATAGCACAGATTAAGAAGTAAATTATGGCGGGACAGGTAGAAAAAACACAGAAATCAACTCGAGAGGTTTAGTTGAAATGCGAAGCGGTGAGATTGCAATACAAAACAATGAAAATCAAGTGCAATTCTTGCCATGGTGCTGGATTAGTTGACCCCACGCTAGCAACAAGCCCGCGGAACCATCGGCAACTTTAAGCGATCCTAAGCAAGATAAGGGCTGCAGCCCCAAATCCCCGTACTAAGTATATCTCATATTTGAGCGCCAGAAACACACTATAAAAATACTTTATTACAATGAGGTGTTTTAATAATATTCTGCATGGTGTAGGAAGTTTGAGGGTATCAGCCTCCCATCTTTCTCAAGGATTCTCAAATTGCGGGGGCTCATTGATGCGGCATACCTTTGATTGGAAATCAAATTATGCAAACACTACACTACTTTACGAATGTAAGGGGGAAACTTTATATTGAAGAAACTAAACAAGTACGTACCCTTACCGTTATCCAGAAGTAGATCCAGAGGCAAAATGTGGACGACCCATAATCTGAAAATTGTTTGCTAAAATGGTAATAATGTTTCTACCTGACTAATTTTTACTTTTGTACCATAAAAATTGTTCGGTTAGCTTCTTGCTCGTAATTCTCAAAAGTATTGTGACACGGGCCACAGCATATGAACTCGCTCTCTGTCTCGAAATGTATTGGATCCACAAACATGTCACAGGGTCTTAATTTCTCCAACCTTTCTCACCCAAAAGCATATTTACACTCTGCTACTGCTCATTGCTAATTGAGCGACGAGTAACAACTTCGGGTCTTCTTCGGGGTTTGCCGACCAACGTTTTGCATTGAACTGGCTCAATTTTAAGATTTTTTACAAATTTAAACTTCTCACAATCTCGCGTTATCATTCTCCATCCAAATTTGAATTTTTGAAAAATTCCGATTTTGAGCGATTGCTTTGACTTTAATATTTAAAACTTTAATTTATGTAACGCGCATGGTGCGGTATAAGTTTTTTGTTTTCATTTTGAAAACTATTTCCGGTAACAAACAACTCTTGCGTGAACGTTTAATTTCCGCATTACCAAATGCTGCGGTTACTTGTCTAAAGTTTAAACGTATTTAGTTTACATTAAACTTTATTTAATTAAGTAACTTGGGTACATGCCGTTTCATCTCTGAAGGATAAACTAAAAGTAAAGAAATTTCTGCTAGCGTTTTTAATGTATGAGACTAAATATTGACTCTAGAACACAGGTGCATCTAAATTGAAGCGTGCCTTGCCTTGCATCAATTCAAAATATAGCAGGGGACATATAGTATCCCCTATGTCACATTGATTCGTTCGATAGTAGTACCATTAGTGAACAATGCACCCTTCAGCAATGCTATGCAAGTGAATACATTCTGTATACGCAAAAATGTACCCAGCACGCGTTGAGTTTTTGACCTACCCCCTCATTTAAAAGGAGGTATAACTTGTGCGTACCATGGCACTTTACGTATTCAACATCCGAAATTCCCAGCCTATAGATTAATTTAGGGTTATTGCATGTGATAGTGACCCCCTGTAAGTAACGGGGATTGCCGAAAAACGCACCGCCCGGTGGTACATTTTGTATTATGTTGAGCTTCAAGATTTACACACTCTTGTATCATGCATTCTTGTTTAGTACATAACCATTCCTATGTATTCAGATAACCTTCACCGGTGGAAAAGTGTTCGCCTCCAACCTGAATAAGGGTGTATCAAAAGTTTAAATTCAATAAGCGATTTAATATATTAATACTCCATAATTTACGCTGAATGTTGCAAAAGTTTAAAATATGATATTGTGGTATAAGTTTGTCCTTCATTTTAAAAGTTGCCAAATTCGTCGCTTATGCTAAGCCGGATTTAAATACACGCAATCACAAAAGTTTTCAGTGACAAAATTAAAAACTCGACAGATTAATCTAAAATACCAAGAGTAGTGCTGAATTTAGAATCTGAATGCAAGAACTGAACAAACGTGGGAACGGGGGATCTTCTGTTGACGTCAGAATGTTTTGGTAAAAAAAGTACACACTCAAAATAATATTTCTGAAATTTAAGAAAAAATTTTTGTTACATTTGAGAAATATGATTAGCAAGGTGCACTTGAAAAGTATTTCTGTTATAACAGAAATGTTCTCAAAAAATGTTTGAAATAAAGTTTGGAAAAAAACGTTTTCCAATTATTTTTAGAAAAATTGTCTTAAATATCAGCAAAACTTTTCAGATTTGCCACGGAAAACTCTTTTCTGAATAAATTCAGAAATACTTTTTTGTGTGTAGGGACACTTTTACGTTTTATTTCGGAGCTACTCTATAAAAGCTTAAACTAACTTGATTGCAAAGCTTAAACTCATCCAAACAGCATAAAGCTAGTATTTTTAGTTTACACTAAACTATATGAATTGTTACATACGCATACCTATTTCTAAGTTGCACATGATACGTAATCCAAACACAAGACTCAACAAAATTCGTGTTAAAATTAAATATATGTTAGTTTAAGTTAAACTTAAAATTTTAGTTTTGGTTAGTCTGTCCAGCCATTTAAGTTTTACTTAAACCAATATTCAAGTTTAGTTAAGCTATAATTTAAGTTTAAGTTTCAGAGAATACCGTAGCTGTGGCAGATTAAAATGCTGGGTTTAAAATAACACTGACAAATCGTTAACAATGATTCAACACAGCGGTCGCTATACCGTACCTTATAAATATGAATTCGTATTAAAAAAAGGGTTGCAGTACGGCCCCCACAATGCCGACCCTGTTAGGGTGTCCATGACTGCAGTGAAAACTCCTATATCGACGTGATTAACGTGTTTAAAAGATTTAAATTCGGTCTACAAATTTAAGACTTTATTTCCGCTGGGTAATTTAGTGCGAACTGAAAATTTTTATAAAATACATATTTTATACTTCAAAACTTTATATAATTTCAGTCTTGAAACTACACTGATCGCAGATATTAACCAATAGGCGATGGAAACTACACTGGCCGTTGATATTAACCAATAGGGGACAGGTATATTCATCATGAGTACAAAATTCATAATGGCCCAAAATACACGTCTAAATGTAGGCCATTATTCCGAAATGGCGTATAAATTTGGATTAAAATCTGAACGCTTAAGCCTAAGCCTAACCGAACGCGTACGATGTTGTTTAGGTTCTCTTATTTTAAAAAAATTTATAGAAGGTGACGCCCGCCCTCATCCTGCGCAAGTATTTTCGGGCACGCTTTTAACTAAATTATATATGGTATATATGTATATGTATTATATATGTATATATAAATATATATTAATTTACTGAAATCAGTAACCACTACAGACTGGCGTGTAATTAAACCTAATAACTTTCGACACTTTAGGTATTGTGTAAGTGTAATTTTTCACTGGTTCAGTTTCAATTCAACAGATTGTCCGGCGATAAACTTATATAAAATTATGAACAGCTTTAATCATTCTAGCGACTGGATTTAAAATGCACAAAATTATACAATTAGCCTGTAAATGCCGGCAGACATTTGTTGATTTTGCGGTATGGGGAAGATGAAGCCGGATCGTGGTGAAAGGTTTGCTATACATATTCATTCATCAGACGCTTGTTAGATTAAACTGACGCGAATCCATCGGATATTAAACCGGCTTAGAGCTTTTCGGGTAATTTTCCTGTTAAACTTGGCTATGGTCGACAAGTTCGGTCTGAAATCAGTAAAAAATTAAACCGCACAAATTAATATTTCCGACGGAAAATTTTAAGCTTAAGCTTTAGATTACGGTCAGAGTTCCGAATTATATACTTAGGTTTGTCCACAGGAGTGCAGAAGTTGATCCATAACGCGAATGTGTCACATAACACTGTGGACACAATATATATCGGTGAAAGAAACTTCGAGATCGAAGCAAACAATAATTCAAATCCAATTTTCATAATTTATAAAATAGGAATATTGCAATTTTTTCATAACTTTTTGCATGCTATTTTATGCGAAATTAATCGACGTCTAAAGTAGGCGGGGGCCCGTCTATGTCACCCCCAAGCTGCTGCGTTACTTGGTATCTGTCAACGTACCGAATTTTGCGCGAGAATCCTTCAGAAGCCTAGCAAATACGTTTTCTAAGCAAGTATATCATATTGCCTCGGTAAATAGACTAAAAACTTAAACTTTCGACACAAATTTGTCAAATTTCAAAGTTGATTTTTGTATTAAAAAACACCAATTGTCTCAATATATAATAAATGTGTCATTAAAAATAAAATTTATAAGCGTTTGAATACTGACTATTTTAAGAATAAAATTTTGTGTCAAAAATTTTTTGCTAAAAAATTATTAACAAATTTTGAATTGAAAACTTATGCAGAAAACGTCTTTTTTTAATATATTGTGTTATTTTTCACACATTATGGGTTATAAAAAATAAAACGAAGCCATAAGATGCGTTTCGTGATTGGTGTCAAAATCGCATCTCACAGCAGCGATTATATATATAAATATATATATATATAGATATATATAAAAATATATATAAATATATATATATATAGATATATATAAAAATATATATTATATTATACGTTTGATAATTAACTTCGTTTAATTATATTAAAAAATGATTTTTTTAACCAATCACTTTTTTCATAAACAGAAATTTTTATTAATTTTACGATATTTTATTGTTTCAAATTTGAGCGAAAAAAATGTATCGAATTTTCGCTAAAACAAATTGAAATTTTGATTGTTTTGTTGGCGAAAAAAACACCTGATAATTAATCGATACACAGGTGCGATGGTAGTTGCAGTGTGAACGAATATGTTTGAGAAATTAGGTGCCGAATTTTGCGAAACTTTTTGCAATGACAGAGAGACGGGCGGTGTTAACAGAAGTGTTGTGTTGCCTTTTTTGCGCAAAAAAACGTGAAATTTTGGCAAGTTTTTGGTCTGCAGTTTAGTAAAAAAATAAATATTTTTTATTCTAACGCATGTATCATTTGATGGGTAGCGCATTTATTTACAAACGATGAATATATTATAGATATCTTCTTCATGTTTTTATCTCGATATATCTTAAACTACTTCCGTATTGTAGGAATGTAGGCCCGTAGCGAGCAGGGCGTATACAGTACGAAGGATTGAGAGGATATATTTCCTGCCGGAATTTATGGAAAGAAAAGAAAACACATATTGTTAACGCGCTTTACAATATTAACCTTCCGGATCCGTGATGGTGACAGCTTCCTTTTACTTGAGGTTATACACACCCTGCAGAATTGAAATCCGTGCTACGCCCTCGGAAGTAAACTCAACCTTATTGTGGAGACTGAAAAATTTTCAGGCGGGGCATGCAGTGATTTCGTATGACTTTCAAGCGAAGTTTAAACTTTGGTAGGAAGAATTTTGTACTAACCACCACATTTGAAAGATAAAAACTTGACAGGCTTTATTAGTGCCCAAAACGGCTGACATACCTACTCATTGCCCGATATTAACCTGTGCATCTCATTTTACGTAGTTAACTTTACATATGCCTGTTGGCTGTGTATAACCGTATGAAAAAACAAAACTGTAATAAAATTTAGCAAAATACAGATACTGTTTTCGCTTTTTTGAGAACAGATTGGCGCTCATGCAAAGCATGACGACAACTCGTCGCCCGATAACTCATCGACCGACAACTTGTGATCCGAAATTTCATCGACTCGACAACTCGTCGCCCGATAACTCGTCGACCGACAACTTGTGATCCGAAATTTCATCGACTCGACAACTCGTCGCCCGATAACTCGGCGACCGACAACTTGTGATCCGAAATTTCATCGACTCGACAACTCGTCGCCCGATAACTCGTCGACCGACAACTTGTGATCCGAAATTTCATCGACTCGACAATTTGTCGCCCATCACTATGCTCAGGCTTCAGGATTATCATTAAGGATTACGCTTGTATTGTACTCAGATTTATTCATGAAAATCATTGTATGTCCCTCCTGAAAAAATTTTAGCCCTCGAGCAAGGTTAAGCACCTGTAGGGGAACCCAATCACGTTTGCAAGTAGATTTTCAAGGACTATTAATCGACTATTAACAAAGTAATGCAAAAATATGGGCACGTAGCGACTTCGTTTGTATCAGACTGACGTTGACAAAATTAATTTAAAAAACTAATTCGACGCTGCAAAACGTTTCTTAAAAAAGGTAAATAAATTTCGAAAATAACACCTTTTAGTGTGAAAATTTGCAACCAAAAATGCATGCACTTTTTGTTGTTTTAGTGCCGACTGCGTTACGTTTGCAATTATTTGCATCTAAACGTTAATACTGCAGTCATTGCAAACGCACCCTATATATCTATACATCTATATATATGTATATATGCATCTTTACATACAAACATATTTAGATAAAAATATGGCAAAAGTAGTATCCTAAAAATTTTATTAATTACCATAAAAAACGATAAACAATCTTTCACTGTATTGACCCGAATAAGAGGGTGTAATAAGAGGGGGGTACCAATGTTGAGTCCAAATCAATAAGAGCCCGTATCCCTAATAAGAGTCCGCAAGAGGATAGGGTCCCTAAACCCTAAATAGAGTCCATAAATGTCAATTAACCCTAATTGTAGCGCATAAATTAGTGCAGGACCATATAATTTGAGTTCGAAACTTTAAAGCGTACTTAAATTTTTAAAGTACATTCCTAATTGTAACCTTGTATATATCGCTCAAACTATAGACACAAGACAAATAAACGTTTCATTTAACGGATAATTGCAGTACCGGATATATATCAGTAACGAAGGGCGGCGGAGCGTGGGTTAACAATAAATAACAGTCCGTAACCGAATAACAAGGGGGTACCCTCTGGAAAGGCCAAATAAATATCAGTCCCCCCGTCTTATTCGGGTCACTGCAGTAGGTGCATGGTAGACCTGGGGAACAGGGAAATATGTAAATAAATCTCGGAAAATATCCACGGAAACAAGAAGACTTGCACCATCACAGGTTTAACATTTTCCTCGCTATACATACTCGCTCTCAATGAACATTTATATCACGATGTACCATCCCGAAATGAAATCCAGTCCTAAGCTTCTACTATATTTGATGAATGATTAAAAAGTGTAGAACTGGAGAGTAAGTGTGAAACATTATTAAAAAATCTCTCTTTTTTAAACTAAAAACTTTATGAGAATATCTACCATCTACATTGTCGGGCACGTCGCAAGAAAAGAATATTGAGGCAGAGCCCCAATTGAAGAAATTTGCCCCTCCCCAGAAGATTTCCAATGTTGCTTGTAAGTCATCGAAAACCCTTGTATACCCATCCGAAATTCAACCCCTCTAGCAAGGTGAGTTGGCTACAGGCCTGTACATCGTACACTTGTTCGCATTTTTTGCGTGAAATTTGTGCGATTTTTTTGTTTTTAATAATTAGTGAAAGAAATTAATTTTACAAAATCGATAAAAAAGATTTGAAGTTTTTCTAATTTTAGCGAAAAATATAGATTTGATTAAACGTCCATGTATACGAGATTTATGTTCTTGTGCCTGGTGTCTGATAAGTGACGAATTCGCTTACACAGTGCCAGAACAACTGTAAAATAATCTTGGCCTAATCATTTAACACCGAAATTCGAATTTTGGAAAATTTGAATTCTTTAAAGATCTACAGCTAGATTGTGACTCAAGTAAAATTTTTGTCAAAAAGTTAGACAAATTCGATTTTGTTCGAAGTAATTTGCAACGCTAAGTTAAATTGTGTTAAATTTTCTGGAATCAAACGCTTTTGTTAACGAGTTCTGGTAGAATAACTGATTTGACGCCGACTAAAATCGCTGGCAGCGAGCCAAACCGGGGCTTATTTGAACATAACTCGGTGACCAGTAGTCGGATTATGAAAAATTTAACACCACTTATAAACGCAGCTCAACACGCTGTATCGAATGATATATAATTTGCAAACATTTTGACAACAAATTAAAAGTCCCTAGTGTGAACCTTGGCGCCTTAAAAATCGAACTTTTTAAAATTCAAATTCCGATGTTCAATAATTAATGGAGATCATGAAAGTTGAAACATGCAAAATTTTCAAAATAGAACCATTTTTGAGCAAACGCAGACCTGAGAGGGAAATAACGAAAAAGGCTCGCCACATTTTCCGTTGACCTGACTGATGCCAGCTCATACAGATCATCAGTTGGCGCGGAACAAAGACAATTTTGCAAATTCTCTTAACTTCTCCAATAACAGTTGGCCTGATTTGAGCGAAAACGTCTTCTAAGGATGGGAGCGGCGTACTGGTTCTTGCTGCAATTATAACCCTGAAGTAGAAGTCTATTCAAACTGACCACCCAAACTTTCGAAAAAAGAAACAAGACAACTGCAAAGGTTATTATATAACAAACCTCACACAACGCGCGCAAGTTAAAGCGATAACTTAAATATAAACACATTAACGTCGAGTTTATCTCTACGGAACAACGGAACTCACTACGTTTAACACAATGTCTTATCAATTTTTACACATTACCGTTTTTTCGAAGGCGTCTCATGGTTTTTTCAAACATATTGTGTAAATTTGCTTGTAGCGAATTTTACACAGATGACTTGTAATCTCAGACAGGGGCAAGGGCAATAAAACGTTTTACAATAACTTTTCTATCAACTACTTTGTGCAAAGGGGGGCGTACAGCCATAATTAAAAAAATATTTTTGTGATAAATTGCTAAGGTCGCTTCCCAGACCTTCCAATTTTTCCTTCTCAGAAAATTTAACCATTTATATAGCATATACAGTAAAATTACGTTTCATAACTTTTGCCTACCTGCCTTCCGTCAGCAATTTATGGATGCATCGCTTATGCCACGGTGAGTCTACCCCTGCAGCTACTGCTTAGAATTAATATTTTCAAATGTTCTTGATCCCGTGGCTCGAATTGGGATCATGGTTTGGTTCCAGATACGCAACTTAAGTCGACCTCTAACTTAACTTTACACAGTGGAAGGTTTCGATAAATACACATCTACAAATCGTTTTCATTATCTCATTGCTTGTTCAAGATCAGAAACACCGGAAGACGACTTTCTGGCAAAATAGATTAAATTATGACGGTCGTATCCGTTCTGTGACCCCTTGTCTGCACACCGACTAACTTTGCCTAATCGCCCAACCTTTGTTAATACAAGGATTGCGTTATGACTCCGTACTGCAAACATCTCAAGTGTAATGAGGCGTTGTTATTAACACATCTGCTTTTGTACTGAAATTACATTTTGTTTTTTACTGTTTTTTTGTTAATTTAACTTGTCCAACTCCGTGGTATCTGCTGCGGAGACTGAATACTAACTTAAATATTTACGAAGGGTTAGAACATCGACAGGTTTGCAATTAGGAATTTTGAATAGACGGAAACGGAAGCTTAGGCTTAGGCTTTACGCTTGTATGAAATGTTTTCTAAACGGAGCGAAAATATTTTTAGCATAATATACGGTTCATTTGATTGTGCCGAATATTTTTGCCGAATGGTAACGAAATTGTCTGTATCAGATGTGTTAAAGTGAGTAAAGGTTTTTTACCCGCGTTGCGTTTTACCCGCAGAAGTTGTATTTTTTAACCCGCGGGTATACCCGCGCAAAATTCCAAATTCCTTTACCCGTTACCCTAACCTAGCACCGTTAATAAAACTAGGTTGTTTGCCGATGGATGATCAGTGAATCAAAACATTCCTGTTTGTACAAATTGTTGTATTTAAGAGCGCATAAATCAAACATTTCTTTACGGTTTCGAGCGTAAAGCTGAATTGTAAACGGGGCAACGGCTTCAGATCATCATAGAAAAATTTTCTATTTGAAACGTTTTAACTTATTTGAAATGCTGGAAATTTTGCGTGGTTAAGTTTTAATAATTTTTGTCTCTTTTTAGAGTTAGCTTGAATCGTACGGGCTGCTTCCTCTTATCAGAGTCACCTCCCCTGACCAAAGCGTCCCCACAGAAACGGAACCAACGATGCAGTAAAACGAGGGGCAGGGGGCCCCGACTGCTATTACTTTGATGTCAGATAGTTTGGCATATTAACACAGAATGAAAATTTGTGAAAAACACTCAAATTAACCCTACCTTAAAAATTATTACAATTGAATTTGGCTTTTCGGTCGCTTCGGTCGTCAGGTTTGTTCCGCCATATTGAGCCCCAGCGCTGGTGCCACGTCGTTTTCGGATCAGCTGCTGCGCCACTTAATGGAATGTTGAATGACTTTAGGACGGTATTCAGATATATGATTGATTACTTACAGCCGTTCTTTTGCAACGAGTAAACGATTCAGTCTCCCTCCCTATACGAGTTCCCCCCTAAAGAACTAATAACTTATCGAATTCAACGGTGTTGTTTGTAATCAAATTTAAAACTTTAGAGGGCAAATAGTCTTTGTGTGATATATTTGGCATAATAGTGATGAATTAGTGTGTCATTTTTTCTGTTTGTCTAATTTTAAATTCAACTAATATGCTCACCAAGTGTACGCAGAACGGAGCGAAAATACAAGTGGTGGTAGAAATTTTCAAACTGTTAAATTTGTGAAAATTACTTGCTGCGGCAAAGGAGAGTATTCATATTAGTGATGGACATCGGATATTTTTTCATATCCGGATATCAGAATACATATTGTTTTCAGATACATATCCGGATTTTTTACGTATCCGGATATCAGGATACATATATTTCTCGGAAACATATCCGGATTTTTTTAGGTATTCGAATGTCAGAATATCCGGTGCCCATCGATAGTGTTTACATTCAAAGGTACCGCCAGGACCCAATCATATATGGACCTGCAAACGCTAAGCTTCGTTCAAGCTGGAATTATCAGTCAACGTTCGTTAGCTACAAAGCCTGACCTTACTACTAGCACATGACAGGGGGGCTCAGCCCCCGCTGAAAAAATTTTGAATCCCCCTAGAAAAAATTCAACCTTGCTTGTATAAGTCAATGAAAACCTTTGTATGGTTCTCCTAAAAAATTTTTTAGCTCCCCCTTCGTAAAAGTCAGAGTTTGCTAAAGTTTACAATTCACAATAAATATAGTTGAAACAAACCTAATTATAAAGCATGAACCTAAGTCTAACGCCCATATTCGCAACTTCGTATATATAGCGCCTATTAATAATTAGCGATAGGTTTCCATGCCATGCACTCCCGCAAGTGCGGATCACAAAAAACTATCACAATTACAACGCGAATGAAATTTGAAAAATACACTACAATTTCGAAGCTCGCTATTCACTAATACCAAAAGCTGCAATGCTTATCACCAAGAGTGGATGATCACTCTTTATAACAAGAGTGTGCAACTGGGTACATTCTGTGTATTAAACAGTGTACCCGGCACGCGTTGCGTTTTTGACCTACCCCCGCTCATTTGGAGGGGTGGTGTTGAAACCTTGAACGCAGGCAAATACTGTTGCGATACACAGTGCAAACCTTGTCCGGTTATATTCTTGAATTAGGTTTAGCTGAGTTCTGTGTGCAGTTGACCCCTCCCTAAATAAGGGGGGATATGGGCAAAACGCAACGCACGGTGGTACTTTTTATGCCACGAGTATTTTTGGAAGTTGCACACTCTTATTGTCGACTCTTGTTATCGCCAACTGGTGTTAAGTGCTACTCACATTTGAGAATACGGACATTAGTCTAAGTCTAAGCCTAAAATAATCTCAAAACAGGAAAGCGTTTACCCCCACCCACCCCCCATTCGTTTCCGCCCGTCACCTATTAATTCGATAGATTAGTTAACTGCGTATTACAAGCGAATAATATGCCAATATCTATTAATACTACCACCATGCCTGGTGCTATAGCGGCGTACAAAAACGTGATGCGGCTGTATAAAAAAAGGTGTGATGCAAAAATTAATATTTAGTTTGACGTGCGAAAAAGTATTTTTACCACAAAATATCGCCCGCTCACAGTGGTTTTGCTATATGTACATTTTGCAATTGTGACAAAAATTGCACAAAATTGCAAATTTGCACGCGCGTTTATGCAAACCGACGCTAGCGTCGGTGATCTTGGAACGAATCAGCGCAGAACGGGGGCGGGGGGGGGGAGATGGCGAAAACCCTGCGAAAGATCCAGAAATTTCTGATGGCGAGACGGCCATTCGATAAATATAATATAGAAAAACTGTCCAACGAAGCCAGCGAGATGTCAAACGTATTTTTTTTGCAAAGTTTCAGTACCAAAAATTTTGCTTTTGATTCCTTCCGGGAGGCCGTACCCTAATTGACCACCTTTGAGACGCCAGCGGTAGGGCCAGTTTCAACGGGTATCAAGAAACCACTTACGTTCTGCGTATTTATTTTTATGCATGTATATATGTTTATATACATGTATATATTTCTAAGTCTAGATTTGTACAATTTTTCATTAGAAATAGAAGACGTTGTAGCTAACGCCTCGGAATATTAAGTTTTCCTGGAAACCTAATGGTTATTCTTGAACACAAGAGAACTCTGAGCTTGGGCCTTGTAAGATGTTTTGGCCTTCCCGTACCTTAGGATATTGAGCTGGCTGCAGTCTTGTCATTTAAGTATGCCGCTTTTAGACACAAATGCCATGTTTGCTCAGGTTGGCCCAAATTGTTGTAATGACTACCCCCCCAGACGCTCCTTATGTTAAAAACCATAATCACTAACAAGGCAATACACACTATATAAGCGCGCACCTGACTGCAATAGCAATTATTGGCTCGCACATTATATTGCAGCGGTTTATGTATGTGATAGGCTTCTAATGTGATAATCGCATGAATTGTTTTTTTTGTTGTAAAATTTGCAATTTTTGTTACACGCACAGCTGCATATTGATGCATGCAACTGCACGTAATCGCCGCCTGGGTGGGCATTGTTGTTTGCAGCCTTTCAAAATATCAAAGGGGGTGGTATTCTTAAATGACTGTTGCACGTATCACCAGTCAAATGTTTGTTTTCGAATTGAGTTCATACATAAATGAAGAAATATATAAACACATATATTATAAATATATATCTTTTACCTATATACGTTTATCTCGTAAATAGCAGAGGTCAAATCAAAGTTAACTGTTTCCATTTTGAACCTTGAGGAAATCCCAATAAGGCATAATGCCGTGCCATATCTGAGGAAGTCTTCGCTAGCAAACCGATTATTTGAAGCAACATTTAGAAAATTGTTTGTTCGCAATATTTGTCGCGATTCTCCAAGATTTCTTGTGCTGCTTTCGGCTCGTACTAATCACAATCCGTTGTTATTGGCCTGTCCATAGGCGCAATTTGATTGGGTTATCAAAAAAACCGAAATTTAAAAACAGCATTGATTATATAACTTTGTCTTCGATTAAATATTACGACACACACTGACAGACCATCGTTTGTATACTGTGTACGTACTGTAAACCTTATTTAATTTATAATTTGCGAATACGGTGAAGGCAAATAATTATTGTGTATGTCAGCTTTTCGGCCATAGTTAAACCTGAGCAACCAATCACAGACAGTATGAGTTTCAGTAGCTGTTTAGTCTGTATAATCCTATAATAAAAATCAGTTTTCATTTCCAGTGGTTGTTTGGGCTTCCCCGAACAGCAATTGTCCTTTAAGATGTCCCAGTTACCAACTCGGGCAAATAGCTGTTTGGGGCACGACATATATAAGTGACTTCTATGATTTGGCATAGTTTCAAATCAGTTGCCAAAATTTTTTGATGACTATAAACAAAAATATACAAATTTCAGAATATCATAAGGTAGAATATGTACCACTGAGCGTTGTGTTTTTGCCTGACCCTGCACATTTTTAGATGGCGTGTACCTACTTCCTACACATTTATTTCAATTTTTTTAATTTCATTATTAATTTTTAACAGACAAGTACATTTAATTATTTAATTAGCGAGCGCAGTTGGTGAGAAATTTTTACGGATTGTAAAAGTTACTTACTATTAAGCCTTAACTTTTTTCTTGTCTCAGTCTAAAGATTTCAAGGCGATATATCCCATGTTATCACATATACACACTGATGCTACTCCACTTCCTGTTCTATAATATCAACTTATTTCCTGTGAACCATTCTTAAATGGTTGCTTGGAGAACCGTCAGCGTTTGCGCTATACTTCACTGTTCCGAACGCCGAGTTGTCATGCACCTTTACTAAAATAGTTTTGATGGCAGATTTAAGCGTCAATTGTAAAATTTACAGTTGCATTTTTCTTTGCAGTGCAAATTGCAGTCTTCCGGCTGAAAAGCTCAAAGGCGCCTCTGATCAAACAGTCAACAACAACATCAGCAGCAACAACCACAGAGTCGAAGGAGTGTTAGTGCAAACTAGACGCGAAGCCGAAATACTGTTAAATATTTGTTTTCCGGTCGCTATTTGCACATTCTCTTCGTCCCTGTTTTATGTCATCGTCTCTCATTCTCTCTCGTCTGTATCCACTCTACTTTTAAGCTTATTAATGTTGCTCATCTGTTGCTGCTTCTGTTTGCACATTTGCAAAAGTGCAATTTGTTGCACTCGAAACTGTTACAACGAAAGCATTTTCGGCGATTTAAAGGCGCCGTTTGTTGTGCAAATTTCCTAATTCTTTAATTCAAAACTGTCGCTTCTTTCATTCTTTCCTTAGTTTTCCATTCTTTCTCTCTCTTTGAGTTCTGTTCTGCTCAATAATTCCGTCCTTAAGTGTTCACATTTTCAAAATTCCAAATCTGAAAACTAAATAAATACCAAAATGCTTGTTAGCGCACAATCTTGTAAACAAAATATTTGAAAGCAGCGGCGCTAAGAAATGCTGCGACAGGGGCCTGTTTCGGAAATGAAGTAGAAATTTTATGCGCAAAACTAAAATACATAATATACTGAACGCAACAAAATACTAATTTTTGGTCAAATGTTGCGTTTTCTACTTTTAGATAACCTATTACAGATACCTTTTGCTTAAAAATGTTATCGTCCAAGCTCTGGTTTAAAAGTATTCAACCTGGGCGATAATTCAATAAATATAAACTAACACCGATTTGTTCAGTAAATTAACCAATGACAGTTTTCGCCATGAAAGGATTATAATGTTTCGGCAACCGGAATAAAGTGGTAATGGACGTAAACGAGAAACAGGGTTTTCTTTGAAGCAGATTTGGCATCAAATGTACTTTGGATGGTGTTACACGTTGTTTATATTCGGTGTTTGCGAAAGGAACACTTTACTTCAGTCACACGATGACATCTGAGCCTTCTTAGCGCGTTCCTGCTGCCTTTAGTGCCAAATCCATTTCTATGTGGAGGCCCCATTTGATGCCATTTGTGTCACACATGAAACTTGATCTGTTTTCTCCGTTTTATATACGACAAGTGTCAACGCTGTCGTTGCAGTTTCCATTACTCGTCACACATTTTGCTGGATTCGGCCTAGAAACACCGTTGTTTTAGCGTTGTTTACTAAATTTTTGAGGCGGATTTTGGTGCTTAAATTTTTAAATTCATTAAAAGCACCAAAAAATGCAAAGAAGACAAAATTTATTCAAAATGTGCCACATTTCCACGCGGTAAAAGCCAGAGTTCCGCTTTTCAAGAAGAATATGGTCGGCTTATAAACGAAAGTTTCAGGGTGATTCTGTTCACTTTAAAATACGCCTTCCATCGATTAACCGTAAATTTTGACACCCTCAGCTTTTGGATCGAATTCTTTTTTTATAACGGTACTATACACACAATAAATGTTTGGAAATTTTAAAACACTTTTTTAAATTTTCAAGACAAAATGTCTGGAATATAAGATACTAATAGCGATATAAAGCTCAGAGAATCGTGTCTCAAACATTGAAAACAGTTAACTTCTTGTTTTCAAGAAATTACTGTTGTCAATTTATAAGACATAAGCTTGTTTTTTTCAAGAAATGGTTGCCGTATATTGAATAAATAATTTTCCAATTTCAATGTATTTAAAACGAGTTGCCCGTTTACATTTTTAAAACCGTATATAAGCAATAAAATTTCCAGGATATCTCTGGTTAAGCTAAGTCTCACAAAACCTATGTTTACGTTTTGAACGTATTTCAGGTTGTAAAAATTGGCTATTTGGTTGAGGTTAATCTTTCTGGTAAAATCTTTACTAAAACTAATGTCTGAAGATTGGCAAAACTAGTCTTGTGTTTCAGACATATTTGACTGACATTTCAGAAATATTTGTCGTAACACATAGTGAAATAAAGTTTAAATTATAGAGATTAAAGCTTTAAAAGCTTCAGGTCCATATTTCTATAAGAATTTTCAGAAATAAAACTCTGCAATTCAAAACATATAGGTCTGAAGCCTGTAATAGGCAATGTCGGATCTATGGGGGTCCACCCCGGCCGTGGTCGCAAACAGGATGGCAACAGAATTTTTTTGGGAATACGATTAACAGACGCGCACGCAGAATAATTGTGAGAGGCGCAATGGTAACCGCAAACGGGACAAATTGGTTGAACCAAAAACCGCCAAAGTTTGCAAACGTTTCTGGCTTCATGCTCATTTCGCTCGCGAAGTTTTGAGACTATTCTACCTTCCCGTGATTGTTTAATGGCTTCAGACAGTACACAGACCGTAAAATAACCACCAGGTTGCTAAATGTTAACAAATTTTCTCGCTTGCTACTCTCGATGATCCGCAATTTTACTTTGAATAACTCACTCGGAATGAAATATTCAAGAACGGTAAAAAACGGTTTTGGAGTGATGTGTGCTGCGTATCGGCTCTCCTGGTTAAAGCATATAAAGATTGTATAAGCTTTCACGTAAAATATGAGCTGTTCACCTATCTTAGCAGGAAATACCATAAAAAAATTCACGCTGCGCTCGATGTGTGATCTAATTCTACATGAGTTGAGTTTCTTAATTCATCATTTTACTTTTGTGTGAAACTGTTTTTGGAAGAGTGCCTTCAAAGATATCAAACACGAGCCTGACCTCGGACAACCTCAGATTAAAAACCGAAGAGTTATATATGCCGTTTTATTTGTGATTAATCTTAGTTGAAAGGTTGTACTCTTTCGTAGTCAGTTGGATTGCAATGATTCGTAGTTTGCGCGTGGATTCGTGTACACGGTCAGCCATGTGTTTAGCAAAGTTAAGTTCGATATTAATGACATACAGACGCGGAACCAGGAAGTTCTGATGGGGGCCGGGTTGGTAAATATTATAAAACGCAAATTATCACAAAAATATTCTGAGGGGCAAAACTGTAAGGTAACGGACATTATCATTTTATGACAAAAACTTTCCGAGCGGGAAAATTGTAAGCTTGGGACCTTATCACTTTATCACAAAAACTTTCTGAGGATAAAAATTGTAAGGCAGGGTGGATCTTATCATTTTTAACAAACATTTCTAGAAGAAAACATTGTAAAGTAGGGAGGGACCGTAACATTTTATCACAAAAATTTCAAACGAGGGGGTGTACGCTTCCTTTGCTCCTTCTGCATACGCTAGTGGTAACACTTTCGCCCCTCATTCTGAGATTCCGGATCCGCCAATCCGCTACTGGTAATAAGATATAATTGCCTTAAATTTCTTCAATCAGACAATTTGTGTTGTTTGTAGCCGTGGCGGGTTGGTTCAGGTGTTAAAACGTCCGATTTTGTGGTATTTGTACTAAGCTTATTAGACACCGTTTCAATTTCCGACACAAGAAACCCCCTTTCGAAATATTTAAAGAACGTATGGCCTCCTTTGCGATATCCTGAATACACCTATGCTCTTTAGATATAGATCATTGATTCTTGGGTTAACGAATCTCACTCAGCAATTTTGCCATACCCAGGAACTTGTTACGGTGCTAGTTGCTGGCAAGGCAACATTGAAACAACTAAATTACAGTTCGAACAATGATGTTTTGTTGAAAAAATGAAAAAATATACAAAAATTATGCAATTTCAAACTGAAACAAATATTTTAACTGTTTTCTCAATTTATTGAGCTGATGTAACAATCACCGGCGAAACGTTTTCTGCACGACAGCAATAAATAAGCTGAAGCTTCAGATTTATTTTTTGCTAATGTTTAGGCTTACTCTTAAGCTTTAAGCTCAATCTTAGGCTAAACTTAAGATTTAAGCTAATTCTCACGCTTACGCTTAGGGTTACGACTATGCTTATACTACCGTTAACGGTCGTGTTTTATACATTGGTCCACATTTGTAACAAATTCTGGCACATTTTGCTTAAAACAGTCATGCATTTCAGGTTGTGATCCAAAATCACAGCATAGTCGCCAACCAACTTGTTTGTATAACTTGTGTATATAATAGCTCATTACTTAAAATCCTATCGTAAAGTAATGACACATAACTTAGTATCAGTTTTACATTGAATAATTGCAAATTAAACTCCACCTAACATCACTTATAGTAAACATGTAAACTGTAGCGCGAGACCCAACCTAATATTTTAATCTGTCTTCAAAATCACATTTTGTGCAAATTCAATTGAACGAAACGTTGATTTGTTCCGAACCCCCGTTTTGGGATTCAAGAATAAGAAAGCGTTGGAAAAGTCCATTTAGAACCCGGATAATTGCGATGCGAACCGAATTGTGTTCGCAATTTTGAGAATGCAAAATGCAATCACAGAATCGCAGATTTTAACACAAAATTGCACAATTCTCCAGAGACAATTTCACGCGTTCAATTTAACTGAAAGATTTTGAAACCAACGAAAATTGGCCAAAAACCAACTTCGCAATCACATTTTTGGTTCAACTCGAAACCAGAAACTGTCTTATAAAATGCCGCATTCTACGCAACAGATTTCACAGTTCTTTGCCGCTGAAGCAATGATGTACCGTGATAAGAAGAGCCCACGTCTAAATTGATTTTAAGACAATTTTAGCTGAATCTAGCGAGTTTGGTTCCGTTCCTCTTCACACAAGGGCGTCCCCACGGGGGCATTAGCGGTCATGCCCCCCAAATTAGGCTGGTGCTCCCCAAATGAATTCTGTCTAAAAGTAAACAATCTTGAATTGCAATTGTAGGGGCACCCCAAAATTATTCGTTGCCTCTCCAAATATAATTTTATGCGGACGCCCCTGCCTTTCCGCCAAGAAAACCCTTTTCCAAATGCCGATTCACCAAGTGTTTCGCCCTACTCAATCTGTTCGGATCGGACGGTCAATGAGAAGGCGGCGTGTCCAGGCCAATCCCTAGGCCCCATGCCTCATTAATCCGCGTTTAAATTCGCGTTATTCCGCGTGTCTTCGTGTCGCGTTTCGATGTTCTCGTCTCCTTACTCCTTGTGCCATGTTTGGCTTTGATTGTTCCCGAGAGAGAAAATGTTCTAAATTGAAACCGATTTCGTTTCTGTTGATTAACAGCGACAAATTTCTCACAAGATTCCATGTTTAGTAATTTAAGTTTAAGGAATGCTTAATTTAAAACGATTTGGACATAGACCTTGTATACACATATATTTATATATATACCATTATTAAAGCAAGATTTGAATCACATTCGGTTTGAATCTAGCGCTTCGTTCTACAAAATCTCTATGCTTAACCTTGTGCTTTTTCAACCAAAAGAAATTTTAATAGCAATGTTCAGAGAAGATTTTTGATTTAAACCGAGAAATTTTGGCCAAAGATAATGATGATGTGTCGTGTAAAATGTAAATTCTTCAATATTCTATTGTCGACCTAAATTTTTTAAACATCTTTAATATAAACTACGGTGAAATACGAATTTTAATAGCCTAGTCAAATATTCAATGATTCCTGAAACGTGTTCTAGTTCTGCGCTTTAAGTTGCAACGTTACGACAAAACTCAAAAGTCGACTGCGTCCAATACAACCAAACTGTTTATTTTAAAACTAAATTCATTTAAATCTGTGTTCATTTAACACCGGCACTTTATATGTATACGGCATCAAATGCTATGGTTATAGTATAATTTAGGGTTATTGCATGTGACAGTCACCTCCTCCAAATAAGGGAGCGTGGGCCAAAAACACAACGCCCGGTGATACATTTTGTACAGTGCGGAACTCCAACAGTTGCACCCCGTTGTATCATGTCCTATTGCGGGCACACTGCAAAATTGTCTAAACATTCTGCATAAACTATGTCATCTTTCTAACGTAAATTCGTAAAAATCCGCCGCCGACTAAGTCCATTGAAACCAAAGTATTTAGTTTAAAATTATACATTTAAATTTATGTTCATATAACTACAGTTGTATTAAAAAAATAATAAGATTAAGCTGAACATATCGTATTTTGTGTTAGAAAAAATATTTTCGGCATTTGTCCAAAAGGCGAATTGTAATATACTTAAATGTGTGCCCGTTTAAGTATACTTAATAACTTTTGTGCTGCATTTTGCAATTGGTAACTTTGTCAAGCTGTTTCAAAACCTAACGGTTTCTACACGAGTTTAGTCGCAATAAAATGTCACCCAAATTTGAGCTGCCATCGAAAATGAGCGACGTTGAAACGCAATTTTAGAAACAAGACTGTGGAACGTTGGATTAAACGCGACGGTGAAACAACGAACGACTTGAATGGGAAAGAAAGAGAGCAATTTTAGCTTCAACTCGCTTTGCAATAATCATAATAGTAAAGCTTTTGCACCGCAGTGGATTTTGTTGACATTTCAACTCTGAGAGTCATTTCGTGTTATTTGAACGATAAATTCTCGTTTCGATAATTGCTCGACACAAATTTCTGTTCGACGTTTTAAACGCATTAAAATTTAAAACTGACACCGGAATCGAGTCGCGATTTGTTCAGTCAACCGGCGAACGCCGGCGGCTCATAAAACCGTCTCCTTCTCTCTCTTCATTTCTCTCTTTGTTTCTCTTCCTCTTCTCTCTTTGTCTCTTTCTCCTTCCACTCTGTCGCTCTCTTTCGTTGCATCTCTGTTGTCTCCTGTTGCCTCTGAAGTTGTAATTTTAGTCAAATCAAACACTTGAAATCATGATATTTTAATCGGCAAATAACTGCAGTCAATAAACGACAATTAAACGCAGGGAAGTAGACAAATGTGAGAGTTTTTATATAAGTTAAACATCAAAATGCGAAAAAATGCGAAAAAATGCGAACAAACGAGCGTTCGAGCCACAACCGATGTGAGCGTGAAACAGAGCTGCAGCTTCAGTTCCGTCTGCATTGAAAACTTAAATGGGAGGGACACCAATGAATTATACCACATAAAGCAACAATGAAAATCAAAGCCCAGAGTTACATATGTTCAGTCAATTCTTAGTTTAGGGGATTTGGGCCGAATTCGGGGGTTCACGGTTCCCGACCTTCCCCCGAATGTGAACGCCCATGATTTGGTGTTTTTCTGCCTCCCGGTGAAATCCGAATTGCAAACACTTTCATCCCTCACGTTTCGTGTCACGTGTGCGAACATTTTAATGACTTCGTGACAGTTTCACTTTGATTGATTATTCTTTGCCGATATATGAACATAAAACCATACATAAAACCTGCATTTTAGATAAATACCAATTCGAAATCTATAGGTAAACTAAGCAATCTACTTATGGGTAAAGTCAAATAATGAGATATTAAATGCAACAATTGCTATAATATATATGCATTGTTTACACAGGTAACATTCTACTGCGGTTTTGGAAGGGCAGCGAAAACTCCAATTAAGGCAAATGTTAAAATCACAGGTTATGTTAATACGTGGGAATCCTCTCCGGATCAGGGTGCCTGAAGCTTTAAAGTCGAGCGGTAATAGTAAACACAGCCCATGTACTTATAGAACAGGGCTGGAACGGATAGTGATAGGTATCGGATATTTTTTCATATCCAGATATAGAGCAATTCTCCTCGTATATTTATCCGGATGCTTAATTTTAGACTATTTTTTTGCTTGGGCTTAGGCTAAGCTTTGTTTTAGACTTATGTTTTACGCTGAGGAGGCTTAAATTTAGGAATGTGTTTTGCTTGTTACGCTGTTAAAGTAACATTAGTCCAAATCTTCAGGACCCGCTCTAGTCTTAGCACAATATATCGGAACATAATGCGAATTTGGCTACTCATAAACACCCCTCATAGTTTCAATTTAAATTTCAATTTTTTAAGACTTGAATGTATACTTTCACTTTTTGTGATCTTATATAAACTACAGAGGAGCGAATTTTATGTGCATAACTATCGAGGTTAAACTTTGAGTACAATAATGAGCAATGAGAAGAGCAACGGCTCGAACTCGGAGCAAAATAAACTCACTAAAGTTGGACGGAAACGGCTCGTTTGTGTTTACGAGATTTTAGTTGGTGAGTAAAACACGGGAGCTCAGAGCTGTTATTCACCGTACGCAGCTCATAATTAAATTGTGATTCGTCAAAATTTTATACGATGAATATAGAATAAAAGTTCAGTGTATATTTTTTCTCTTGTTTATTGAAATGCATATAATTGTTTCGTTTTGAAGACTATTTTTAAAATAAGTATTTGAGAAAACGACGAAAATTATATTTACAAAATTTAAAAATTGGTCAAGTTTTTTTCCGAAAGTTTGAGCAATGATGAAATTTTTAACATTTTAAACTTCAGAACGCCAAAGAACAGGCGATACAGCGGGTGACTAAACAGCGCCACTGAATTGATACGAAAAACTATTCAAAATTTTAAAGCTGAAAAACTGTTTTTTGAGGACACGGCAATAAATAACTTCTCTGGATGATTTGAGCAGGAAATTATAATAAACAATTCATACTTTAATAATCGGTGCAGAGTTTACAATATTTGATTCGCAAAGGGATAGTATATATGCAAAACAGTCTTGTAAAGATAATGGTTTAAATTCTAAAGCTGTGAGTCAAATTGGTAGAGTCAAAAATGAGTACTGTAGTAACCCGAATAAGAGGGGGGACTGATAATTTTTGGCCTCTCCAGAGTGTATCCCCCTTGTTATTCGGTTACGGACTGTTATTTATTTGTAACCCACGCTCCGCCACCCTTCGTTACTGATATGTATGCGGTACTGCAACTATCCGTTGAATTAGGCGGTTATTTGTCTTGTGTCAATTGCTTAAGCGATCATACAAGCTTATACTTAGGAATGTACTTTCAAACTTTAAGTACGCCTCAAAGATTCGAACACAATTTTATTTGGTCCTGGAGTCACTTATGCATTACAACTTGGAATAACTGATCTTCATGGACTCTAATTAAGATTCAGGGTCTCTATCCGCTTACGGACTCATGTTAGGGATACGGACTCCTATTGATTGGGACTCAAAATGGGAACCCCCCTCTTATTACCCCACACCCTCTTATTCGGGTCACTACAGTATATATTATTATTATTATTATTATTATTATTATTATTATTATTATTATTATTATTATTATTATTATTATTATTATTACTGTTGTTGTTATATAAGTTGGAACGTCCAACATACATATTGTTAGGCAGCGTTCCAGTTGATTTTATATATCATTATGTAACTTACATAAAAGATTGCGGAAATAAAAGATTGTTGTTTGAACTTTTTAGATAGAAGGTCGTTGGTCAGATCTTTCTTTTTTATGCGTTGTTCTGAAGACTAAACCGTTTGTGCATATGTAAATTAGATAAAACATTAAGCCCCACTCACAGGTGCAAGTTTTTGGAGCGAGAACTCGCCGCTTCAATTTGCATGAAACACTTGCAGCTGACAAACATCGTTTCTAGCTTTTTGCTTACTTCGCTTAAAACCAGATCCCGCTCTATATATGTAGCTACAAAATGAGCTACTTTGGATTTGGGTGGCAACAAAAGTTCGAAGTCGGATTTGGCCAAAATTTGTGATTCACATTCGGTTGTGACAAAGCTGAATCCAAAAGCCGAATCCAACAGTGTTCGGCATATGTTTTTTCAGCTTTAATCAGTAAAAAATTTTAAATAACTTGTTATATTAATAAAAAAATTTTGTGTCAGGTCACAAATCTGAAAACTGAGGTCGGATACGAAATATATTAACGTTTACAGTTATGCGTTGATCTTCTGAAGCAAATTATAGATATAACTGAAACTTGCAACATGCAAGATTTGGATTCGGATTCGGTCAAATCGTAGATTCAGGGCCATCCTGATTTGTTTGCCCAACAGAAAATTCTATATTTGGCGCTAATAATGCATTACTATATTCAGCGATCCTCCAACCCGAAACGTTCAATCGCCCAGAAGAAAATTACTAGAGGCTTGCATTGGTATGACATTATACGGCCACAGCATGTTTCCATATGACTTATATACATTCAACATGATGCAACTTTAGTTACCAAGATTTCATAAAAAATCTTAAAATAAAATTTTTAAATCACGTCAGGTATTGCTTCGCAAATTTAACCTAAATCTGAATATCATAGTTTAGTTTCGTCTCCGGTTCTTGGGTGCGAACAATCAGAATAAAAATTGTTTTTAGCCTTCGACCGCGACAAATGGAGGATTTGTTCCAAAAGAGCCGACCCCGCTACCAAACGGGACTAAGGCCGAAAAATAAGATGAAGAAGAAAGGAGATATCCGAGCTTCGCTCAATGCATGTAGTTCTACTACATCTGGTATTTACGGAATTTCACAAAATACATAATTGGCGTCGCGAATTTTCGGTATCAGATGATGAGTTACAAATTTTTATATTTAATTTTATTCAAATACTTCACATATCCAAATTTAATATTGAATTATAAATCAAAAATAAACAAAAAATGAAACCTGTTGTAGTTGTCAGTTAAAAATTGTCAATTTTGCGACGTAAATTCATTTGTTTTTACCTGAGTTAAAAATCGAAATTTGGTATAAAATTTTTTTTGACATTTTTATAAACAAGAGTCATAGTTAAGTACGTCCCGTATGGTAAACATCCAGCCAGGATTTCGGTTCGGCAAGGATATATTGTCAACGAATGGTTTGTCAGAGCAAGCGTAGCGAGCGAGAAAATTATGTGACCGTCATCAAAATCAGAAAATTTCAAACATTTCTATATATACAGTCTAGCTTATCACTTTTTTCAATAATTTAAGAATAGACACATTATAACTTGTATAATCCCATATGCGTACGTCCCTGGATGTAAATATATAAATCAACGCATATTTATCTGCTGTCTGACATACGCTGTAAATTTGCAACGGCATTTTGAATATTTTGGTTAAAATTTGAAAAACACAAACAAAAAATTAACTTATTAGCGATGTATTTTTTCTGTGTAATTACTTTTTATTCTAAAAAATATTAAAAAAATTGTTGCAAATCACGCGTCAGATTTCGTCAAACATTTCGTTTGTTTTCGTGACGTGATAGTCACTCAAATGACAATTTATGAACAAATTTCACTGTGATTCAAACAGTTATAGACACCGGATATTGTTTCATTAACATTTTGATACCCGCCACGCTTTCGGAATCCGAACGGCGTCGTAATAAGTATATTTTTAATTGGGATAAGAAGCAATGGCCGCATATGACAGGACGACCTTCCTCCCCTGTATTTCCTGTGACGAGTGCGTTAGACTTCAGTGAAAGCTGGTGCGAAAGTATCTGAATAAACTGTTGTTGGTTTGAGGATAATCAGTAAGCCTTCATCGAGATTTTGGCCCATGTTACTTTAAGGGGCGTCCAGCTTTCTGGTGGGTTCATAAAAAAGTATATTTAGATACTAGATGATATTATTTGCTTAGGCTTAGGCTTAGGCTTAGGAGTACGCTTTTGCAACGCTTAGGCTTAGGTTTAGAAATACGCTTAATGCGCTGTTACATCCCTTAAAGTAACATTGGCCGAGACTTTCGTATGTTTTGGTATTTTGGAATCCACCGCAGCAGTTCGTTGATTTGAAAAACTATCATTAACTGATGATAGGTGCTCTACGTATTCCCAGTTGAGAATACGAGTCTATACAGCACGCTTGAACTGTTACAAATATTTACTAAAATTGCCTGTTCTTCGATAAACCATTTCATAGGCTGTATATTGTGGCTATTTTTTCACAAAAACTTTGTACGTATTGTCTATATAATATTAACACTGTGTGCTAAAAGCAGTACGTGCTCTTTAGCGGACCAAAAACTGGCAAATCAAATGACTAAGAACCAAAAATCCAAGCCATTTTTATCAATGCCGCGGCTACCAGTCCCATCCTTGCAGGGGGTCCAGCACCATGAATGCTGTCATAACCGATCAGCCACAATGCGAGTGCGAAACAATTAACGCCCTGAGCGCAATTCAAGTTAACCATCCCGTTTTTCACACCAATTTGGCTTCGCGCTTGCTACGCTTGTGATGTTTTTCGGCTATTATACACTGGCACCCGTCTATGTAGTCCCCGTTTTTGGATCGGCTGCTGCACCCCAGGACACTAAAACGGCCCATCTCACAGTGTTTGGGACCGAGTATACTCTACCAGAAGCACTAATATCTCCATTAATATATTGCTTATTGCGTAAAAAGGAACAATCTAACCTTTTCAGTCTCCTCATTGTGTTCTTATAGAATTGCGGACTGGCTTAAACATCAACAAACGTCTGTCAGGCTCATGAAATATTAAAACCAATTTTAACACATTGAAGCTGTTTTACTACGGTAATTAAATTGAAAATTATAGTCGAAAGGTGACGAAAAGTTTATAGATTAAAATCTTAAAAAGATAACCGCCAACGTGAGAAAATACGCCTTGTCGCTATTGAGACAGCGCGTTATCTATTATATATTGTAATGTTATTGAAAGCTGCAACTTCTACGGCACTAAATCATTATTAAAACTGTCATAAAACCCTGTTTGTTTTTAAAATACAACGAAATTTCAAGGTAAATTTAATATTTAGGGATGATCAAAGCTACAGATGCATTTAGTTTGCAGCGACGTTTAATTTTGCAAAATTTCCAAAGGCCGCATTCATTGATTTTCAAGTAGGGGCACAAATTATTGTAAAAAAACTTATTCATGTTTGTTTAGTATAAAAGTTCTATAAGAATATTGCCTTGCAATGTCATTCGTCATTCCAGTAAAAATCGCTATCCGTTTTCGTTAATATATTCGTCAGGTTGGGCTTTTTAGGAATAATGGAAACAATAATTTTCGCAAATTTTCTTCGAGAAAAACGAAAAAACGGAAGCATTGAAAAACACGTACTCACGCTTTAGCAAATCCAGACATTCATAAATGCTAAATCTGGTGCCAAAATGACACTAAGAGCATCACATGACGATTTACTATTTACTAGTTATATATCAACATTGTTTAACATGATAAAGTAAGGTACGCTACACTACAGTACACATTACTAAAATCTCGGTCCAGCCCATGCTATTTTTAGAGCCGTCCTGGTTTCTGGTTGGTCTGTAAAAGAGTAGGCTTAGATTCTAGACTACTGTACTGACACGAATAAGACGGGGGGCCTAATCTTTATTTAGCCTCTCCAGAGTTTACCCCCTTGTTATTCGGTTACGGACTGTTATTTACTTTTGACCCACGCTCCGCCATCCTTCGGTATTGATATATATCCAGTACTGCGACTATCCGTTGAATTAAACGGTTATTTGTTTTGCGTCAATAGCTTGAGCGATAATGCAAGGTTATACTTAGGAATTTACTTTCAAATTTAAGTACGAATTAGGGATAATTGACTTTTATGGACTTTAATTTGGGTTTAGGGACTCTATCCGATTACGGACGCTTATTAGGAATACGGACTCCTAATGATTGGTACTCAAAATGAGGACCCCCTCTTATTGCCACGCCCCTCTCTTATTCGGGTCAATACAGTACATTTTTTGCTTTGGCTTTAGGCATACACTTCTGTAACGCTTTAGCCTTGGGTAAAGTTCTATAGGGCCCATGTGAGATCAGAGGCGAAACCTTTTTCTGTGGGACTAGAAAAAAGTAAGCTTAAGCTTTCGACTAATTTTTTTGATTTGGCTTAGACTTAGGCTTCGGAATATGCTTTCTTATGCCTACAAGGCTTAGGCTTAGGAATATGCTTATAATACTGTCCCGCTCCTGTTCTTTACATTTGCCAAAATACCGGAGCCGAAGGTCATCAAAGTTTGCCGAAGCCAGAGGTGAAGTGAAGTTAGGTAGATGAAATGATGTTTAATCGTCCATTTTAGCAAATATATCTGCAAAGGAGTTAAATGTTTTGGTTTTACTTATATTTTTTACAAAATCTGGGCAATTTTTTGCTCAAGATTGGGGTCTTTTCCGTTATCCCCCAGCCTGCATTTACCTATAAAAATGGATCGATTTTGAAGATTTTTGCACATTTGCTCTTAAAACTGAATTTTGTAAGAACCCAAGGCCCCATTAAGACCCAAAATTGTTTTGCCAAAAGTTTAACAAATTATACAGTTTTCGATGCAGCTTGCGCATCTGAGTCCAACTATGTTAATTTTGTCGCAATCAGAGGATTGGTTAACGAATTATTGTGAAATTTGGCTCGCTGCCAACGATTTGCGCCGGCGACAAATCAGTTATTTTACCATATTTCGCTAACCAACCGTCTAATAACAGAAAATTTAATACCATTCGACTGAGCTCTGCAAGCTGTATTAAATTATATGTAATTGGTTAACCTTTTGGCAAAAATTTTTTGCTCTCAAGGGGGACCTTGTGATAAAATTCAAACTTAGGCGTGGAATGAGCAGTGAAGCTCATGCGATTCAAAATTGAACCATTTTTGGTTAAACAAGGACTGAGGGGAAAACGGAAAAAACCCCAAGATTGTAACAAAAGTTGAAACGAAACTCAATAAATAAGCGAGTCTATCGGGGTACTTACAGCTGGCAGTCTGCTACTGTCCCTCAAAACCGCTCTTGCCTCCGATAAATTTATTGTCCGAGGCTCCGGCAATATCGGTAATGAAAATTTCAATTTTATAAGTGGATTTCTGACTTTAAAGGTTTATGAATAATTTTTGGCAACAGATTTTTAAAATGACCTTTTCTTTACCTCCAGCAAACTTTGACCTACGGTTCGGGGTTTTTAGAAAGTCTCATTATGTTACCAACCCGTTCAATTCATACAATATCTACCATATAACGACAAAAAAGCACTACTTAAAGCTCAAAACAATTAACACAACAACTTTCTCATCAAAAATAAGAATATATCACAATTTATTCGGTGATTAACATTAATCGGTATACAGTAATCACGGTGCTATCGAAGGTGAAAAATATCGGAGACGAATGTTAACATAATTTACCGGAGCCCGAGGTGCACCGAAATTAGGTTAGCTGAAACAATGATTAATTTGCTAATTTTAGCAAATACTTGTAGTACCGTTGTCAAAAATTTCGTTTTAGGAATATTTTTTTACGAAACGTCGACAATATTTATCTTCGAAACTGCATCAAAATTAAACAAAAAACAATATTTCCAAATTGTGCAAGGATGGATGTAATTAGAGCGCTGCATAATAAAAGTCGGGAAAGCGAAATTTTTGGCAAGGCCGAAAGTTTAGGCACGCAAAGCTCGAACAAAACCTCCAGGTTATACTCTGCAAACTATTCTACTATTAGACAATAGCACCACCTGCTGAAATCTTTTAATCGACAGTCTTTTTTCGGGAAATTAACCAAATCTCGCAAACCCGTATACATTTGGGTAGAATTTCTGAACCTACTATGTCTTATCAGCTTATCGCTCCACTGAAATTTATGAACTACAAAAGATCGCACCCAAACCCTGCCTAACATTTCCGGTCACTAGCCGTCTCTTCTTAGCAATGACTTGCAAGTACATTGAAAAAATGATAAACTTCATTCGAGTCGTACATCGCAACCTCGGTGTTGCAAACTTTGCAATGAACAGGATTAAAAACGTCACCAAGTTCAGCGTCATTAGGTACAGATCGATTGATGTTTGAAGGAACTAAAACACTTAGTTTAAAATGCAGCATTCGAGTGGCGCTATACATTTTGAGAAGTTTATTGTCATCCAGTGGCGTCCGTCACCGTTCGGTTATAGTACGCTAGACGTGAATACGCCGCAATTGGCGTATGTAAGGATATAAAAAGCAAATCACTCCAAACTGTCCGGAGACACGAAAAATAGCGAAACACATCAAACTTTACAAAATAGCGTTCCACAGATGTCTGTTTTATGTAATTGATAAATAGTGTCTAATAACCCATGCCCAAAAATTCGAAAGGGATTTAGCATTTAACCCCGCTGGCTACACCTTTTACCGCACCCTGCCAGTCGCTAGCGATGTTTTTCAGTACCTGAAGTCAGGCCATCTGTCACGCCGAGTTCCATCGCATTTGCGTCGTCAATTTCAGTTTCGCTTTCAAATTTTCGTTTCCGATTTTGTCGTTTCGCTGCTAATTTTGACTGAGTTTCAGGGCAATGCACCTTGGATTGTGTTTGAATATTACAGTTGAGAACAAACATAGCACGATACTGAGTTTTGTACAAATCGTGGCTAGAAACACAGCGAAATACAAAATAAAATTGTAATAATTCCTACTTTAACCGAAGTAAGTAGTTAATACACAATTAGCAACCGGACGCTTAAAGAAAAAAATGTGAAATAGCACATACTAGTCAAAGTAGTTGCAATACTTGCAACGCGAAATTCTTTCATAAAAGAATTATTATTTGCACAAGTACGTTTATTTCTATTGGTAAAATGGAAATCACCGAAAAAGTTAGCTGAAACGTCGTCCAAATTAAATACGAAGGTACTGCGTTCTATTACATACAGCTAACAAAACCTTTTCCACAGCGCGTCAAAGAATTGGTACCACACAAGGCCACACCCACTGCGAGAGCAAAAAATATCACGAACATAAAATTGCATCATGTTATCGAAAACTTTCCAGCTGGGAGAGGCATGAAAATGTACGCGGGCAAAAGCACAACAGCGTACTTAGAGCATTGTCAGATTGCAGCTACATAACATAGCTAAACGAAAGTTTTTGCGGTGACTTTGAAAACCCGAGTAACGGTGTGTTATACTTATCATGCGGCGCCGGTCGGCCCCACAAGTCAACAATGTTAGTTATAGAATGGTTTCCGCTGCAGTCCGCAACCGGTCGACGTCGCACAATTTACCCCACGGTATTAAAAAAATACATAGCATTAGCGCCCCCCAAAAACTCACCGTTGGCAATCTAAGCATAACACTGTCATACACGCAGGGCAGTTCAAAACTGCATCGCTGTTCGGTAAACGTTGCGATGATTTCAATGCATCTGGCAAATAAGATCTGAAAAATGGCTATTAAAACAATACAACCAAGAGTTTATTACCGCACTTTTGACAAGAGCACACAGCGTTCTGGAAGATATACGCGATACGTTAAACGTAACACGACGCGGTGTGTTCTTCTCACGCATCGCTCAATTATAGCGGTCGACATTAGATACACAACGACGAAACGAACTGACAATTACGTCAGGCATACATATAAACGAACTATTTTTACCATGCATAACAAACGAACTATTTTTACCATGCATAACCTCTAATTTCACGGTTGAAACTCCTTTATAAATAAGGAAAGTACAAAAAAATGCAGCACTCGCTGGGCTCTCCGAATGTAGCCAAAATGTATTAACGCTACTTCTATTCTAGGCTCAAAGACGTCGAAAGTGGGAGGAGATTAGCTGAGGGGAGCAGTCTTTGCAAAGGCAGGTCAGATGTGGGGCCCCCCTCCCAGCACTAGGGAAACGCTCAGCTGGGTACATTCTTTTCCACACAGCACAATGTGCCCAGTTGCATATCCACTTTTGCTACAACCATGAATGCGACTCTTATGTTTTCAATCAAAATATATCGCGCAAAGTTGATCCTATATCCGAGCAAAAATGTTTTAATTTACAGAGGTCTTATGACAATTTTAATGCAACGGCACAGGCACTTTTCGTGAGTATCGGTATCGGCACTACAAAAAATTGCCGATAGTTTTTGCGAAAATACTCAGTTGGAATGCTATCAATTTCATGTCTGGGCGCACATCAGTGTGTGGTCAGGAAAACTGTTATCTCTCTTGCGTTTTGTGGTTAAAAAATTAATTGAAATGAACAGTTGTTATAAAATTATAAGTGTTTGTGATGTTTAGGGCTTAAGTCTTCATATAGTGATGTAATATGGTATCCTGTCTGTTTATTATGCATGGTGTACAAAAGTTGGAATCGGCATCGGCAAATTACAAAATAAAAATTGGCATCGGTATCGGCAAACAATTTTGGTATTGGAACATCCCCACCTTCGATGTTTATCAATCCAATCTTGATCATCTTCGTCCATATCCGGATCGTATAATAGTTCTTCATTGCTTGGTTGCGTTAAGCCTTCAGCTTTTGCAAACTCTGAAACTACCAATAGAATAGATAGTTTGAAAATCATGTGGGCAAGTTTACCGATGTGAGTGCTAGTTCTGTATAAAATTTTCGTACACCCTTGTATAAAAAAATTTATAGCACGCAGGACTACATTAGTGAAAATAAGTTTAACCTTTATTGAAATACGCATTTAAAAATTCGGCCTGGGCCATTGCCAAATCCGGATATTGAACTAACCGGCTCCAGTAGTTTTTAGTATCCGTTTGAACGGTAAGCTATATATTTTCGGTGAAAAAAGCATCGTAACTTCTAGAAATTTTGAGTAATTTTATGTTGAGATTAGTTAAATTTAATAAATTTTGAATTTTGTCGAATAGATAAGTACTGTTTGAGACAATAAAATGTCCAAGAAATCCTGGTTACGCGTCGCGTTTGTAAAATAAACGGAAGAAATTGCCTATCTAAGCTACAATACATAATTGGATACGGTTCCCAACAAGCTTACACACCTTAACGAGATAGAACAACAAATGATGCTCAAATTAAGCACTTTAATAGATTAATTTTGGGTAGCTTTTTACATTTTGCAAAAAGCTACCAAGTCCCCACATTACTTAACATTAAAACATACCTTCATCAGAGTGATCGGAACTATCGATTTCAGTTTTACGAGAGCCACTTTCTGAAAATCAATACACACAATACGTATGGCATACTGCATAAAACTGGCACAGCCGCTTGACAGTAACTAACATACGGACCAAGCCATAACCCGGAATTAAGTTGCAGAAATAGCAAATGCATAAAACGAGATCTCAAACCAAATATTTTGCAGAAAACCAAACTATAGACGAGAAATAAGTCGACAGAAGCAGCTTAAAACAATATATACATGATTGTTAAAAATTTGCATAAAAATAAATACTTGCCTTTATGGAAATTGACAATCCATCGCTTACTTTTATTTTTCTTTTTGATTCCAATGCTATAGCTAGCCTTGGTTCCATCAGACGACCCTGCAAGACTCGTGCATCCCGGCACACACGTCGTATTGGAAGCACCAGCATCTCCGGGTACCGAATTCAATCCAAACCAGCCACCCTTGTGTTGAGCTATCGCCGCGTCCAACTCAGTTTCACATTCAGCTTCAAAATCACTAGATTCATCACGATTCAAAGATCCAATTGACGCCCGTCGTTTAATCGTTGCACCAACTTCGCCAAATAGCTACATAGACATACACAGCTTTTTCACAAATTATATAATTTCGAAAAGTATTTAACAATTTGATAATCTCACACAACAAAGACCTCGGTTAAAACTTCCAGCTCTCGGCAAGTTAAAATATACTTGAAATGCTAGTTCAATCTAGAGATTTTTGCCCATTTCGTGGCAGCTAATACACACTCTCTATTGGATATACAAAAGACAAGAAAAAACCCCTACACGCTAGTTTTGGAAATCAATTAAAATAATGTAATGTAAAACTTCACATTATTAGCTTCTACGGATTCGTGTTCAGAAAGCCAATCAATTTCGTTTTCTTCATTCGAACTAAAATAAAGACGAGTTAACATAGCATGTGCATAAATAGAGATTATTAAGCTTTATGCCGATACTGTGCGCTAGGAAAATCCTGATGTATACGTATGTAGCGTCTTGATATGTAGAAGCAGTAATATTTAAGAACCACAACCAAGATACATGTATGTAATGTTGCGGTTTTTATGAGACAAAAATACAAAAATTCAGCAGTTGATTGCGAGGCAGCGAGGCAAAGCGGTTATAGCGCTGGATTGAGAGTCTGCCGACAATGGCTCATGGAATTAAAACCTCTTAAGAACGCGCATACTTTCAGCAGCAAGAAAACAAAAACTCTAGAAGCATAAAACTATTTACATGCTCTTATATTAGTTTAATAACCAAACGACAATAGACATGCGAACCCTATAATAATATGACAAACACCGAAATGTTGGCCCTGGCGAAGTAAAAGGGTAGAAAATTAGAGAACATTGTTTTTTTAAATTTTGGTACGTTCAGGCTCAGCTCGACAACGGGATTCCAAACATTTAATATCACTGTATTCCAAGAAATTTTTTTCGATTAATTACTGAAGGGTCCCTCCTTATGATAAAGTCCAATGTTGTCTGCAGAAATCTGGTTCGACAGAAACTGATACATAATCGACTGTGTCGACTAGACACTTAATTAATTACCTGTCACTTTCCGCATCGCTGTATTCGTCATCGACTGCATAGTAGTCTTTTTCTATTGGACACAATCGCTCCATTGAATGTAGTTATTGCAATTTAACTAACCTAACAACCTATAATTTTAAGACTCATTTAGTCTCAGACAAATACAGGAGGCAAAAATATCACCACAGCCGTCACCTCCAATAGAAACAAAAACCGCCAAAGTTTTAGAATGCGTCTAGCTTTTCGCTTCCTTCGCTCGCGAATTTTTGACATTAAACATAGACCTTAAAATAACCTGTATGTTGCTAAATAACAAAAATTTCCTCGCTCATTGCACTCGCAGGCCTACAATTTTCAACTTACACGAAATGAACTATGCATGAACAGTAATAAAAACAGTTTTGGAGTGAAGTGTGTCGTGTGATGTTTTTCCTGGTTAAAACACGCTTATAAAGATTGCACAAGCTTTTTCATAAAATATAACCTGTTCAGCTACTCTAGCAGAAAATGTCAAAAAAATTTCGGCCATCGCGCGAAGTTTAATTCATTTAAGTATGGGCTCACTTTCTAGATCCATTATTTTGCAACTTTGTGTGAAATTTTTTTGCAAGGGCGTCTATAACCTATCAAACACGAGCGTGAACTGGAACCAAATTAGATCAAACATCGAGAAATGCTATATCCACCTCTGTCAGTTTGGGTATAAATCGGGACTCCTTTGACTAAACAGCTGGAAAAGCGTGCTTTCAGAGTGCGGATCGACCTCTCAACCTACGGATCTTTAAACGAACACTTTATCACTGCGCCACGCAGCCCGCCTCTCCAACTACTATTATCGTCGACTATATATGTCGACCGTATGCCGCCGGCTAGCAAACATACAGTGCACTGCACTATATTGCGTGTGCACATAACGGACATGCATGTCTCACATGCTTACATGCTCCAATTTTCACCAAGGTCGTCCGTTGACCGTCCATTCTAATTGCGACTGGATACACACAACGTACCGTGTTCAAAGCACGGCAATTTATCATTGCCCTCACGGCGTGGCCCCCGCTTCAGTCTAGGTAGGAACCTGAAGTTCAGACTTTTTCACTAAACAGTTGGAAAAGCGGGTTACGCGTGGTCCGTAGCTAACAACCTTCTGCGTGTCACGCAGATGCTGTTACCACTGCGCCATGCAGTCCACTTGTCCAACTGCTTCCATCATAGACTATGTGTCGACATATATGCTGCCGGCCAGGGATCGGAGGGATATCCGGTTCCGGTTTAATATCAGGTAAAGAGCGACATCCGTATTCGGTTCCGGTATCCGGTATAAAACTGCCGGATACCGGATACTTGCGGTTGTGGTTCCAAATATCATAAAACTACTTTTTACATGTTGAAATACTAGATATTTTGCACCAACTGCAATTTCAGACAAGTCAAGAGTGGATACTGACATGGAATGAAAAATACAAGCCAAAGATTAATCTTAAATACACAAATACACATTTTTGCACGACTTAAATACTTTCAACTGTGTACAAATTTATACCCTATATCCGGATAATATCCGGCTCCTGTTCCGGTACTAAAACTACAAACCGGATCCGGTTCCGGTATGCGGTAAAATTGACATCCGGTCAATCCGTGCTGCCGGCAAGCATAAATACAGTGTACTGTACTATATTGTATGTGCCCATAACGGACAAGCATGTCTCACATGCTTACACGCCCCAGTTTTCAACAACATAGTCCCTTGACCGTCCACCTTATTTTGACTGGATACCGTGTACAGAACGAGACAATTTACCATTGCGCTCACGGCGTGGCCACATATAAGTATAGGTGGCAACTGGGACTTCAGACCTTTTAGCTAAGCAGCTGGAAAAGCTGGTCTCCAGAGCGGAGAACGAGGTCTAGCCTACGGATCATCATCATTTTGCGTATCCTCAACGGACATTAGCAGCTCACAACAGCGTCCACCAACTTCACAAAGTTCGTGCGATCAAGAGCGATATTTTTCAACAATGTCAGGTAGTGATTCTTGAATACCGTAGCGTTGCGGTTTATAATCCGATGTACTATCTGGCAGTCGACGTCTTTCAGTAGCTTCCGTCTCCAAGTTGTTCTAACACCCCGAAACGGCCTGACCCAGTCTTCGTCGCGTGGTACAGGACAGAAAAGGGCCATGTGGGGCAGCCTTCTACAGTTCATTCTTGCGACGTGCCCGAACCATAATAAGCGGCGACGCTTCACACTCATAGATATAGTTTCAGTTACATTGAATCGACGACGGACCTCTGTATTCGTAATGTGGTCTAAGTACGACACGTGTAGTATCCAGCGCATCATTCGGTGCTCGAAAGCGTCAAGACGACGTTCGTGTTCCCCATTTAGGGGCCAAGATTCGCAGGCGTAGAGCAAGACAGGTCGTACACAAGCGAGGTATAGTCTCTTCTTTACGGGAAGACTTACGTTGCGGTTACCCTAGAGTGACTTCAGGGATAACATCGCGCTGTATGCTTAAACGAACACTCTACCACTGCGCCACACAGACCGCTTGTCCAATTGCTTCTACCGTCAACTATATGTCAACGTTATGCTGCCGGCTAGCATACATACATTCCAGGGTGCAAGCGGAATTACAATTTACCGGAACCGGAAAATGAAAAATACATGCCATTAAAAATTCATTTTAATTTCCTTTTTTGTAATATTATTGGTGAAATGACTCTTGTTGGAGGTTTTTCATAATCTAATCCAGTAAAGCGAAATCTACCTTCGATGGTTTATTGTCAGCGATTCTCAAGGTTTGCACATTACACTAATTTTTTATCGTTGTTTTTTAGTAAAACATCTTCATTTCTACTGACTAAATTTTAATACAGGAATTGTGAATCCAGTAAAAACTTTACTGGAACCGGAAGGTGAAAAAACGCTGGAATCGGAACCGGAATTCCGGTCGCACCCTGATACATACATACAGTGAACTGTACTATATTGCATGCGCACATAATTGACAAGCATGTCTCACATGCTTACAACCTATGCGTTGGAGGCTCCCACTCCTGTCTGCTCCAGCACATTTATGTTTAAATTAAGCCCAATTTGAACACAATCCACAGAATAGTTAGTTGTAATATATCGGTAGGCCCATATTCTGAAATGTGCGTAGCATCTATCACCAATTGGAGATAGGTCTTTAACTTTCAAACCAGTAAATGATGAGGTTCCAAATTCAACACAATTTTCGCGTATGATTTGCTCTACTTCCGTCCTGTACCTCCTCGCTATGTAATTCGTTCTTACTGATAATAGCAAACATACACATTTGTGAATATTGGCCTAACTGCCTGGCTATGTAAATTATTTCCACAATATTGAAAGGCATTTACCATTAAAACGTCTTTTTACAGTTTATTCACCACAGGTTGCTTGACCAATTCGCTATGTATTAGATTATGTTCAGATAATTTTCTATCGTTCAATAGTCACACCAACCACTCAATTTTTGCACCTTTCGTATTGGTTCGTTGTCTGCAAAAAATTCCGGTATATGTTAGCTATAATGCATTTGTGTTGGTTTATCTTCAAAATTATGGCAAATGTGCTGAAACGCAACCTATAGCGGAATGTTGAATTTGGAAGTTTTACGCCTTGAACGTTATAATAAAGAATTTGACGTTTAGAAAGCAGTTTGACATGCAAGACATCAATACATGTACACACGTGTCCTAACTCTGATGTACAGTTCAAAATTTTTCAAAATGGGAATGTTTTTGACAAATTCGACAACCACCGTATTAAGTTTTTATATACGTTTTCTTGTATAAATGTCTTATTATGTATTGAATAAAGTGCTTAAGCTAGTGAACTAGCGGGACTTTGGAGTTGCTAGGCCGTGATTTATTGGCAGTGGTAGCCGCACGCTAACTTGACATAGAACTTGACCAGACTTTCATTCACAATGCACTCCTCTAGTCTCGCGATGCGTTTCATATTTCACTGCTTATATTTCTGTGTGTTAAACTGGTTCTTAAAACGTCTGCGGACATATAACGATTTAATATTTTAGCAATTAACAATTAATAATGGATACAGCTGCAAATGTTGGGGACGTTGCTGTGAATGTGATTCGAGATGATTTGGGCTATAATACACAACTTACCTTTCAAAGATTTTTAGAAGAGTATGTGTTAGTTACCCG